>BTHU01000008.1:120596719-120641719 GCA_036184795.1 Tokudaia tokunoshimensis | reverse complement strand
GAAACACATCCATGAGGTGTTTCTTGAACTTCTCTCCTATGAAAGCATAGATGACAGGGTTCATGCAGCAGTGAGTAAAAGAGATGACCTCGGTGACATGGGTGGCCAGAGCCAGCCTCTGCCTCGTGGCGCATCCATCCAAGATGTGCAGGTCGTACAGGGATGTGAGGAAGAGGGCCACGTTGAATGGGACCCAGAAGAGTAAAGACACAATGACGACGGTGAGTACCAGCTTGATGGCTCTGGTCCTGTTGTGGTTCAGGCAGCCCCGCAGCTGCTGCAGGATCCTGACGTAGCAGAACAGGAGGATGGCAAAGGGGAGCAGCAGACCCAAGGCGTTTACTTCAAAGTGCGTGAAGAGCTTCCACCTCAAAGACTGCTGGTCATAAAACTGGAAACATTGTAGCATGCCGTCTTCAGAGGCTACTTGGTAAAAAACCATCAATGGGATGGTGGCTGTGATAGCAACCAACCACACTGCCAGGCTCAGGGCTGAGCCCACGCTGGCTGTCCTCACCTTGATGGCATAGACAGCGTGGACAATAGCCAGGTACCTGTCTGCGCTCATGAGGGTGATGAAGAACATACTGCTGAAAAAACCAATGTAATAAAGGCCAGAGACCACCTTACACATCGCAGTCCCAAACACCCACTGGTCCAGCAGGTTGTGGGTCTGAAAGGGAACGGAGAGGACAAACAGCAGGTCAGACGCTGCCAGGTTCAGGAGGTAGATGTCTGTGATGCTCCTCAGTTTCTTGCAGCCCACGAGAACTAAGATGACCAGGCTGTTTCCTAGAAGGCCCAACACAAACAAGACGCAGTACAAGATGGTCAGATACAAGGTGCTGCCTCTGAGGAGGAGCTCTGTGTCACAGGGGGTGGTGAAGAAATCAGGGTAGTAGTCGGTCATCGTGACATTCGGCTCCAGCGTGTAATCCATCGAGGCAGGAAGACCTGGTCAGACAGGCACGTGAGAGGAGCTGAGGACTATATTCACATATAGAAGCCCTTAAACACCTCCCCTCTCTCCCTGGGGCTCAAGATGAGGGCGTTAGTGTGCGGCAAGTGCTCTACCACCTAGCTAGTCTCCCTACACCTTGCTTCCTTTATACAGGGTCTCAGTAAGTGGTTAGACCTTGCTTCCTTTATACAGGGTCTCAGTAAGTGGTTAGACCTTGCTTCCTTTATACAGGGTCTCAGTAAGTGGTTAGACCTTGCTTCCTTTATACAGGGTCTCAGTAAGTGGTCTGGGCAGGTGTAGAACTTGCTACATAGCCCAGGCTGGCATTGAACTCATAATCCTCCTGCCTCAGCCTCCTAAGTGGAGGTATTACAGATCTGTACTACCTTGTTTGGCTCCTTTCTCTCTCTCTCTCTCTCTCTCTCTCTCTCTCTCTCTCTCTCTGTGTGTGTGTGTGTGTGTGTGTCTCGTTGTAATTAGTTAATTTTGGTATTTTTGAGATAGGTCTCACTATATAGCCCTAGTTGTCCCGGAACTTACTATGTAGACAAAGCTGACCTCAAACTCACAGAGATCCACCTGCCTCTGCTTCTCAGGTGCTGGGATTAAAAACATGCACCCCCGTGCTTGACTTCTCTTTCATTTTATGGCTCCACAAACAAAATACAGGCCAGGTGTGTTGGCGGTATACGTGTTTAGTCCCAGCACTTTGGAGGCAGATGAGGGTGGATCTCCGAGTTCAAGGCCAGCCTGGTCTACAGAGTAAGTTCCAGGACAGTCAGGGCTACACAGAGAAGTCATGTCTCAAGCAAACAAAGTATATATGTATTCAATAGACAACAGTTGTATACTCATCCCTAAGCTACACACATGATGTCTCATTTTGTATTTTGCTTTAGACATATCCCATGATATCCATGAGCTTTGTTCGTTCATTCACTGCTTCCATAACCCCCTAAAACAATTTAAAATGTCATAGAAAAAAATGATTCCAATTCCTCTCAAAATGAGAAGCAAACAGATTCCCCAGAAGTAAGCCTAGTAAAGGCTGAAATTCAGTCATGCCGGGGCTGAGGAGCTATCTCAGTAAGCAAGGTGCCTGCTAAGCAAGCACGGAGACCTCAGTTCGACCCCCAAACCCACGTGTGGTGGGGTGTACTTGCAATCTCCATGCTGGGGAAGCAGAGACAGGCAGATCTCTGTGTCCCTGGCCAGCCTGGCCTGCTTGCTGAACACAAGGCCAAGGAGAGAGCCCCTGAAAGGACAGCACCAAGACTGACCTCTGACCTCCTGTACATGCACACACGCACATATTCACACACACAAAACTAACACGAAATAAAACATTACAGGGCCTGGGAGCACAGCTCGCCGGTCGAACACATGCTTAACTTGCGCAAGGCCCTAGGTTCCGTCCCCCACGCCCCCTGACACGCAGATTCTAAAACTCCATTGAAAGGCATACAAGCAGGTGGGATGGAATGGAAGTTTCCTGTGTAGAAAGGTTGACCCCCCAGAAGATCCTGTCTTGCCTAATATCTCCAGTCTTGTGAGAGCTTTCAGCCCTTTCTGTGTCCTGGAGAGCTCCTGTCGGCCACCAAGACACATACACACACACACTCGTGGCCCTTGGAGACACTCAGAATTTTTACGATCCTGAAACACGAGCCTTCTCCTGATCTCTGTGTAAGGAGATGAAAATGGCCCCCACCAGGGCCTCTGAGCCCCAACCCCAAGGACGCTTCTTACCGGGTACCTGCGCAAGCCTTTCTTCGAAGTTTCAGAGCTGCCCACTCCTCTACAGCACGTTTGCTGCTGTGTCGACTCCTCCTCCTGGGTGCCTCAGCCAATCCAAAGGATGGAACCGAGACAGTCAGACCGAGCGCTGGCTGACTTACAGTCCCAACCCCTCTGCTGCTTGGGACAGTCCTGCCCTGCCTCCAGCGAGCTCTGCAATGGGGGCTCCTTGACTCTCGGCTTCAGTACACTCTTCCTGTCTTTTCACCTCAGATCTGGGGCAGAGATAAGCAGGGGTCATCACCTTTCCTCTGGATGGTGGTATGGGAGGGGAATCTGTCCCTCTACTCTTGGTTCCTGTTTGTTTGTTTGTTTCTTCGTTCAAGACAGGGTTTCTCTGCAGAGCCCTGGCTGTCCTAGAACTCACTCTGTAGACCAGGCCGGCCTTGAACTCAGAGATCCACCTGCCTGGGCCTCTGGAGTGCCGGGAGTAAAGGCGTGCGCCACCAGTGCTCGGCACAACACTTGCTCTTAATACGTCTCTTACCATCTGCTTCTGTTTTGATGTGGTCTCCCACTGGTTTGGAACTCCCCAACTGGGCAAGGTTGGCGATCCATAGAGCCCCAGGGATCAGGTAACTCTGCGTCCCTGAGAACTAGAATTGCAAACTTGTGTTACCCTGCCTGGTTTCTGTTTGTGAACGTGGATTCTGGGGATCAATGCAGCTCCCCTCACTTGCGAGGTGAGCCTTCTGCTCTCTCTCTCCCTCTCCCTCCTTCTCTCCCCCTCCTTCTCTCCTCCTCTTTCTCTCCCCTCCTCTGCTTTCCCTCTCTCTCCCTCTCCCCCTCCTCCCTCTTCCCCTCCTCCCTCTCTCTCTCTCTCTCTCTCTGGCAACAGCACTTAGATGATATTCTGGTGACAGTATGTTCCTCTCAGCTTCTGTTCTGTGACCCATGGCTCTAACTGCCTTCGGACTAGTGAGTTTATCGTTTAGAAGCATCTTCTGACACCTCAGTTCATGTCATGTAATTATCCTCACCAAGAGGTTTAACAGAGCTTGGGGGAAGCCCCGGCCTTTAAGACAGTACAGCGATAAGAAAATGTCAGTGTTGAGCTGACTGTGAACACTGGTCTCTCAGGTGTTGCTGCTGCTGCTTGTCATGGTGATGGAAAGTATGACTTCAACTCCACTGGTGATGTGCCAGGTCAGAGACAACTGGCTCCCATCACCGCCCAGCAGGACCACTCGCGCGTCCGCCCTCACCCTGTGTGTTAGTTCCCTCCGGAGACTGTGACACAGTGCCAGTGGCTTAAAGACAATACTTGTTCTCCTACAGTCCTGGAGATAATATGGCTACCATTTACCAGTGTGACCTTCCCCAGGAAGCTCAAAGGACAACCCTTCCTTGTCACTTCCAAGTGCTACCCAGAAACCTTGGGCTTCTGGTCACATCCCTCCATCTTGGTTTCCATTTTCACATCTCCTCAATGTGTCTGTGGCCAGTCTTTCTGCTTCTCATCTGTAAGCGCTGTGACCACCCCTATAATCCACTGTAACTCCTCACATCAAGACCGTTGACTGAATTACACCCTCAAAGACCATCTCCCCAAATAATGCAACAATTACAAATTCCAAAGATTGGGCATCTGGAATGGGAGATTATTCAGCCTGTGGCATTGTGTTCTGCAGACAGGCAGGCAGCAGCTTAACAGAGAGGCCTTACGGGGTGTACAAACATATGGTCCTGGAACTTAGGAAGTGGAGGCAGGAAGATTGGGAATTCAAGGCTACCCTCAGATATGTAGTAAGATCAAGGCCAGCCTGGGCTACATGAAACCTTGTCTCAAAAGAAGGAAAGGAAAGAAAAGAAGAGAGGAGGGGAAAAGGAGAAGGAAGGGTCCTTGAACATCTGTTGAAAGCATCAGAAAGTGATTATAAAGATTTATTTGTGACAGGCTCTTACTATGTAGCCCTGGATAGCCTGGAACTCTCTGTGTAGACTAAGCTAGCCTGGACCTGCCTATGTAGATTAAACTGGCCTAGTACTTGAGAGCTGCCTGACTCTGCCTCCTGAATACAGGGATTAAAATTATCACACCTGGCAATTTGTTTTATTTTTACTTACATGTGTCTGGAGCTGGACACATGAGCCTGGAGCTGGAGATACAGGCAGGTTTGAGCCTCTGAACTTGGTAAAGCAGGGCACACTCTTAACCACTGAGCCTCTCTCCAGTACCTTCCCCCTTTTAAAAAAATATTTTTAAGGAATTGATTATAAAAGCGAAGTCATGAATAGCTCCCGCATCAATGGCCTCTCCAAGGCACATTGTCACCCAGAGACTCAGTTGAACCGCATGGTTGGAAAGGCCTCGAATGTCACTGTACTAGGTTTCCAGGGTCCTCAGCCTTTCATTTTAGAGTGAAGCAGATACAAGGGAGTATATTGTCTGTCTTCTCTCCCAAATGATGAGACTCCAAAGGTGGCATTCCACCCCATGTGTATATGGAAGGACTGCCACTTCAGACACGTCTCATGACATATAGGGAAGGAGATGATCTCACCCTCTGTGATGGTTTTTATATACTTGGTCCAAGGAGTGGCACTATTGGGAGGTGTGACCTTGTTAGAGTAGTAGGTGTGTCACTGTAGGTGTGGGCTTTAAGACCCTCCTCCTAGCCCTCTGGAAGCCAGTATTCAGCTAGCAGCCTTCAGATGAAGATGTAGAACTCTCAGCTCCTCACGTACTGTGCCTGCCTGGATGCTGCCATGTTCCCACCTTGATGATACTGTACTGAACCTCTGAGCCTGTAAGCCAGCCTCAATTAAGAGTTGCCTCTTTTAAGAGTTGCCTTGGTCATGGTGTCTGTTCACAGCAATAAAACCCTAACTAGACAGTCCCCCAGTTTGTCTTTCTCCTCTCACACTCGAACTCTTTCATTTTGAATGTTTAATTCCACAGAAGTGAAATGAATCACTCCAGTATCACAGCACGAGATTGGGAGAGAGATTGGGTAGGCAAAGTGCACACTGAGTAAGTATAAGGACTCATAATCTACATAAAAGGCTGAGCTCAGAGCATCTGCCTGTGATCCCAGCCCGTGGAGGACAGACTGAAGGATCCATGGAGTTCCACAGTCAGACATTCTGACAGAACCAAGCTCTGGGTTCAGTGAAAGTCTCTTTCTCAAAGGGTGGAGTGGGAATCGACCAAGGATACACATGTGCACACACACAGAAATACAGGGGCAAGGGTACGTGCACGAGCATATGCACACACGCACACACACACACACGCACACACACACATACACACATGCATGCACGTGTACACAGCTATTTGGTAGTGGGGCCAGAGCCTGCACTGAAACTCAGGAGGACCCTCTTATTAACCTGCATTAAAACTTGTCATATGATAAATATCAAGAAAAGACAGATAACACTAGAAAAAACTTTTAGGATTATCTGTTATGAAAATTCTCAAAACTGAAATGGAGTGGCTTATGCTGACCCTAATGGGAAATAAAGGGGCCAGAGAGTGGCTCAACAGGTAAGAGCATCAGAGGCTGCTCTTTCAAAGGACCTGGGTTCGTTCCCAGCACCCACGTGGCTGGCAACAGTCTGGGGGATGTCATGCCCTCTCTGGCCTTCTCCAGTTCCCCACGCCTGTGATACACAGACAGACATGTGGGCAAAAGACCTGTTCACAGAAATAAATCTTTAAAATCTTTGAAAACAAAACACGTGGGGACCATGAGGAAGAAGGATGGACAAAAAAAAAAGTGAATTAATGAATGAGTGAATGAACGAACCATGAGGTTGTGGAGGAAGGGTTCTCACACACCGCTGGAACGCACCGACACAGAACTTCCACCACAGTCAAAAGAACGGCTCAGCAGTGAAGAGTACTCACTTATAAATCATGAGGCCCAGAATTTGGTTCCCAGCACCTGTGTAACAAGCTGACGTTCCTGCCAAAACTTGCAAGCCCAATTCTAAGAAGAGCAAAGATGACCGGGTTCCTAGGCTTGCCGGCGTCCTGCGGACCACAGAATTTCGAGAAAGCCTCTGCTTCAGGAGGAGGCGGAGAGTGATGCCTCTACTGACCTCTACATACCACTCAAGTGAGCAAACACGCGTGCATGTGCGCATCACACACAAAATCTTTTAAAAAGGGATCTAGTTTTCTATCTCTACATTTGTGTGGGAGAGTGAATGTCACGTGTGTGCAGTGCCCACAGAAGCCAGTAGAGGGCATAGGATCCCCTGGAGCTGGAGTTACGAGCCACCATGTGAGTGCTAGAGCAGCCACCTTCTTAATCGCCAACTCCGTCTCTGTAGCCTTAAATAAAATAAACCCTACCAACAAACTACTGCCCAAACCACACCCCACACAATGCCCCCACAACCTTACACAGAAAACATCGGCAGGGTTGTCTGTCCGTCCACTGTGGGTTCAGCTTCAGACTGGCGCCATTAGTATTAATCCTTGGGGCCAGAGAATTAATTCTGTTTCAAAGTATCTTAAGCAATCTTCATTTTTGTGCTTCTGGATTTTTCCATGCTTCAACCTCGTTGTATAAACTGGTGGTTACTGTGACTCTTGCTGCACGTTGTAACACTGTACTCTTTTCAAATCAGCCTCTCTGTTATTTACAGTAACACTCTTTTCCAACTACAAATCCATTAGCCTTTGCTTAGAAGAGTTTGCAGAGAGAAACCTGTATTTAACAAAAGCTCACACAGAGGAAAATAAAATTTAACTAAAAGCTCTTGTGTTATTGATAGTAAAATGAACATATCAGAAAAGTCTTTGCCATCTAATCAATTTAATTTCCCACATAAGTTACAGAAGATCTGACATAACAGCCCAGGGAAACTGCTGTGTTTAGGGATATTGCCACATATCATTGAAGATACAACCACAAGATGACAAGGTTGTGTGTGAAAAACCATGGTTAATGGCAGGATACTGATATTTTAGGCACTTTTTTTTTTTCAAGAGATTTATAGCACATTGCATACAAGGAAAACTGATTACATTTCTCACCCTTGAGGTGGAGCACAATGGACTTTCCTGGGGTACCTGGTGCCCCTACTTCATGGAGACTAAATAGAAACTGAGGCAGGGAGGTTTCAACACTCATTTATTCCCAAGATTCATTTTCTAACACTGCTTTATTTCTGTCACCGTGATATAACATGCTGGCAAAAGGCAGCCTAGAAGACTGTCATAATTACTGTTCTATTGCTGTGAAGAGACACCATGACCACAGCAACTCTCATAAGGAAGGCAATTGGACAGTTGCTTACAGCTTCAGATGGAACTTTTGAAACCTCAGAGCCCACTGGTCTCTTCCAACACCTTCTCCAGGAAGGCCATTGTGATGGTTTGTATATACTTGGCCCAGGGAATGGCACTATTAGAAGGTGTGGCCCTGTTGGAGTAGGTGTGTCACTGTAGGTGTGGGCTATAAGACCCTCATCCTATCTGCCTGGAAGTCAGTCTTCCACTAGAAGCCTTCAGATGAAGATATAGAACTCTCAGCTCCTCCTGCACCATGCCTGCCTGGATGCTGACATGTTTCCACCTTGATGATAATGGACTGAACCTCTGATCCTGTAAGCCAGCCCCAATTAAATGTTGTCCTGATAAGAGTTCTCTTGGTCATGGTATCCTTCACAGCAGTAAAACCCTAACTAAGACAGCCAAGACAGCCATGCCTTCTAATCCTTCCTAAGCAGTTCTTCCAGCTAAGAACCAAGCTTTCAAACATATGAGCCTATGGGGGCTTTTATCATTCAGACCACTTCAAAGACCAAAAGGTTTGCTTGGCTCACAATTCCAGCCATAGTCCCTCACTGCTGGGAAGTCATAGTGGCAAGAGATTAAAACAACTAGTCACACCACAGTCAAGAGCAAGGAAAATTGGGGCAAGTGTGGTGCTGGCTTGTGCTCTGCTAACTTTCTCCTCTGTTATTGAGTCAGGGACTTGAAGCACAGGGAATGGTACCACCCACAGTGTCTTTCCATATCAACTAAGGCAATCAAGGTAGTTCCCCATAGTCATGCCCACAGGTCTACCTGGTCTGGACAGCCCCTGAACTCTGTCCAGGTGATTTCCGGTTGTATCAAGTTGACAATCAAATTAGTCAACACACGACCCCTCATTTTCCACCAAAGTTTCATACACTTTTAATTAGAAAGAATAAAAAAACATTAAATTATAAAGTTAGCCTTTAAGAAGTTGAACAATCAACACCCTTTCATATCACAAAAGTCTAAGGAGGAATGATGAATAAAAGAGAGAAGACCATTTCAATGCCCAGAAAAAAGAATTTTATTGTAAAAAAAAAAATCTAATTAAAACCAGATATGGTGACACATGCCTGTAATCCTTGCAGTTGGGAAGTCTTGGCAGAATGCTTTCAAGCTTAGGGGGAGGTATCATGAACTACATAGTACATCTCAGCCTAGGCTATGTTGCTAGACTCTAGCTATACACAGAAACAAACAAGCAAAATCAGGTTAAGATGTCCCATGTACTATGGTTGTATCTGTACCAAGCACGGGTGTGTTGGAACACATCCCAGAGAGAAATAGGCAGGAGTCATGGGGGGATATGATAATCTCCACATTAAGGGGTTGTTTAGAAGATGAGTCCTCTCCTCTCAAGAGATCTAGAACCAAGTATTTGTTAAGAGTTACACTTTAAATCCTACCTCTGAGGCGACCCTTATCTCTACCTAGATGCCCTCCCACGCCACACAGGCAAACGTCTTTTTTAGGGACACTGGATGGTGTGTATGGAAAGCTGCGATCTCTTCTTCTGGATGAATCAACTATTGACATTCTTATGATCTACCGTCATCATTTTCTCTGTGTGTTATGGTAGATCTTTCTGAATCATTTGAGAAAAATAACGGGTTCCTCTGTGTGTTGGGCATCGGTGAGCTTAACTCAACACCTCCAGCTGAGCTGTTTGCAGAGGCTTCCTAAGAGTGGAACATCCTGCGGCTCAGCTTGATTTCTGTCTTTCCGCCCGGTGTGGTAGGGACTTACCAGGTGCCTGACCTATGGTTATGATTTTTTTTTCCTGTTGTTTTTCACCCGGCCTCTAGTATATATTGCTGGTTCCTCAGTAAAGCGTTGGCATTCTCCTCACCAGAATGACCTGAGTCTGTGTTTTCTGTTACTCCCCCAGACCTACGCCTGATACTCGGTACGGTGGCGGCACGGTACTTATGTGTTCCTTTTTCCCTAAATAAATGAATTCTGTAAAAGCAAGGAGTCATTTCTCTTCTGAAATAGTGGTACCATTATCAACACCAAGAGATTTATCACCAGGAGCTGGCAAAGTGACAAGGTCGTTAGGGGTGTTGGCTGCCTTTCTAGAGGGCTTGTGTTCCTCTTTCTGCACCCTCATGGTGGCCATAACTGGCTGTAGCTCCAGCTCCTGGGGATCATGTGCCCTCTTCTGACCACACAGATGCATGCAGGCAAAATACTTAACGCCAGCGCAATAAACACTATTATGAAGAAAGTACATATTCTAACTTCACCAATTGTTTCAGTATTTTTTTTCCTCTCAGCATTCAGTTTGGAGTCACTAACTGCATCGAGTGAAGAGCCTTTATTGGGTTTTGGCTAGAAACAATGCCCCTGCTTTGTTTCTAAGTATTGCCCAAGTCACGGTAGGAATATCACACAGCCAGATAGAACAGCATTGTCTCTTTTGGAGCAACTGAATGGATGGGGGATGGTATTACAGTCCAAAAATTAAGACAAACACAGAACTACATGTGGTGTGCACGTCCTGTCATATACAGAAACTTTAAAATCAAAAAGGGCTGAAAATGGTGGCACACTCGGGAGGCAGAGGCAGAGACAGGAGGATCTCTGTGAGTTGGAGGCCAGCCTGATCTACAGAATTTGTTCCAGGATAGCCAGGGTTGCATAGTGAGGTCTTGTCTCAATGAAACAAAACAAAACAAAAAACAAAAAAAATAAGTAAATAAAATAAAAAATAAAGTAAGATAAAATGTAGAGAGCCAAAAAGGGGAAGAGGGGGTTACCAAGGAGCAGGAACGAGGCTCGGGGAGCCTGCTGTTTTGTGCAATTAATAGGCATTAATAATTATAATTGGAACCTGGCAGAGGATTGATCTCAATCACTCACAATCACTGATTGTATCAAAGGGAAGAAGCTTCAAGACTTACGGAGATTTGACCTCACTGTCCGTGAGTGTGTCAGGAGTGGTGTGCACCCCAGCTCTCCTTCACAGTGCACAGCTAATTTCCTGGGTATGGATCTTGTACACAAACCTTCCCGCCGACTGCACAGAAACTTCAAAGCAGCCACATCCCATTCTCTAAGGCCTGCCCTGGCTTTGTGTTAGCTCAGTGGTCTCACACACAGCTGGATGGTGGTTAGGGCGGAAGGATGCTTTTTATCAAAAGGCATCTTGTGCGCTGGTGTGAGGTACAAGGCGGCCAATGGGAAGTGGTAGTGAGTGACTGGCTTATCTTCCCTGCACGTGTAGAGACTCTGATGGCTTTGTTCATGATTTATGTTCTACAAGTAAATAACAATTATTGTTCATATGCATTCTCAAGGGTTCTTGATTTTATCCATTTCTAGGATTGTGGAGAATGTTAAAAATGTTGGTGCCGAGGTCCTGGGTTCCAGATGGGTGGAGCCTCAGTCTCTGAGTTTTTCTGAAATCTCCTGTGTGTGTGTGTGTGTGTGTGTACATGTGTACGTACACATGTGTGTGCATGTATTTGTGGGGGTGTGTGTGCCAGAGGTTGATGTTGTCTGTCTTTTTCAAACTCTACCTTATTTTTTGAGATAGAGTATCTCACTGAACCTAGAGCTGTCAGTGAGCCCCAGAACATCTTCCCTCTCAGCCTCCCCCTGTGCTGGGATTGCACTGTAACCCACACCCAGTTTAGGCAGCAGATGGAGAGATAGGGAGAAGGAGAATTTATAATAACCCTCAGTACTCATTTTCTAGGTCTGTGTCCACTCTCCATTGCAGGTGCTTCTTCTAAGGCTAGGCACCCTCTGCACTCAGCCTCTGAACTGCCCAGTACCCACGGTGGACAGTTTCTGTGGAAGTCAGCTTCTCTCTCCTGGCACAGCCTAGAAGAGTCAGAATAAAAATAAAAATAAAAAAAAAGGACTTGCCAGAGCTCACCCTTCAGTGTTGACCTGAATGGGAGCGCATGTCCTTCAGAGTGGACCTTAGCCAGAGCGTACATCCTTCAGTGTGGATCTGAGCTGGAGTGTATGTCCTTCAGTGTGGCACCTGTGGGACAGCAGGGAATGGAGACCTGTGGGCACAGAGAAGCCATGCTGTGGTGTTATCTCAGTGCAATTCTCTCATCACAGGGAACTCAGGGCTCTGAGCTGTCTCTCAGATGGAAAGAGGAAGTCAGGTGCTCATGCACAAGTGCTGGACCGTCACCAGATGCAAGAAGCTTCAGGAGGGGTTTTGACCTTTGACTAGGTGTCTTTCGTCAGAGCTCAGCCACAGAGGCCTGAGCACAGGTGGCCATCTGCCAGTAGCACTGGGAGTCTCTTCTTCAGTCTGGAAGGTGCTGGGCGGGGGTGGGGAGGCGAGGTAGCTCATATGGTTACCATTGGTTTTTATGCCTGGGTCTATCTCTCTCCTCTGTTATATGATAAGAGGAATGGTTCAGAAATTGTTTCAGCTCACGCAATAGCCCTAACACACAGTAAGGCTTGGAACACGTTTGTTCATGGATGGATTTGATGCTGATGAGATATTTGACTTCAAGGAGCCTGCATCTCAAGAAAGCTGTCACAAACCTCACCACTCAGGCAGAATCATCTTCAAACAGAGAAAGCCACAAAGATAGCATCTTTTGATGACGTTCCAGGTCTAGCTCTGTCTGTTCTGTGGGCAAGACGAGAACCTGGAGGAGGAGGCAGAAGAAAAAGAGGAGGAGGGAGGCTGAGGCCCTGGGGCGGCTCAGTGAGCTGCGTAAGATGGGGAGATGGGGAGAGCCAAGAAATAGGAAAGGCATGCCTGCCGCAATGAGAGCCACCCAGCACAAAAGGACCCAGGTCTGGGACAGCAGAAAAGGGAAGCCCCACACTTCCTGCCATCTGACCTACCCTACATGTACCTGAAACCACCATCTGTCTGCCCCACATCTGTGCCAGGCAGCAGCTCCTAGCTGAAACCCATCCATATCAATCTTGTTTTTTAATTAATATATTCTCTCATATATTACATCCCAACCTCAGTGTCCCCTTCCTGGCCCCGTAAGCTTAATGTCGCTGTGTGAGCCACTGGGTGACTTCTCAAGACCATCTCCTGTGATAAAGCAAGCAAGGAAGGAAGGGCTTCTTTTGACTCCCAGATTGAGAGCACAGCCCATGGCAGTGGGAGTGGTTTTCAGTGTGAATTGTGAGATTGGCCAAATCTGGAGCCCCAAACATGACCTTAGGGATTAATAATGTTGATTGTGTTCATTGAAATGGAAAGACAGCCTCACTGTGAGCAGCACCGTTCCCTGTTTGGGATCCTAGACTGTAGCCATCCAGCAGCCATGTACATCATGATGGCCCATGGTGGCAAGTGCTCAAGGTCTGTTCAGCCTTCTTGAGGATGGGAAAGACCTACTCAAAGCTGAGGAGGCTTCAATTCCCCCCTTTTTTATTTTTTAAAGAGGAGCAGTGTCGGTTGTAGGATGGGAGGACAAGATCTATTTGTTTACCATAATCCCATCTAGGGTATAGAGTGGCCAGGCGACCATGTCTGTCTTAGGTCGGTGTCAATATTACCCCTTCTTACCCATCCTGGAGAACAAACACAGCTTTTTGGTGTTTGTCTCTGTCTTATGTCGATAGGAGCTCAAGAACACTCTTACCTGGCCTTCTAGAGCACACTCTGTCCCATACAGACCAAAGCCATGAAGGACTTATGCATATGCACTTGACGCATCTCTCCATAGACAACAAATAGCTGCCATTGTGAAGAGCTGAGCTTGCTGAAAGCGATCCTGTGTGAAAGCAATCAACCTGCTTAAGATACCCAGATCCAAAGATTAAAAGAAACAAGATTATAATTAATGGTCCAAGCAATGTATAAATTAAAGTTGTAAGCCACGGGGAAGTGGAAAACCAAGATTCAAACCTTCCCTGATTCTGTTCTCTTTCTCTTTTCCTCTTGCTCAGTACTTCTTGAACTTTAGCCTTTACTACTCCTGAATGATCGATGTAAAAGCAACATTCTTCGTGGAGGGCTACACACAGTCCTCCCTGTTGAAGGAATAAAAGATCAAGTCCCATCCTGTCTTGAAGGACTACCTCAGACAAGGAGGTTAGAGACTCTTGCAAATGGGAAATAGAAGTTTCTATTCTTTCTATGTCTGTGTCTATTGCTGTTCTAAGGAGCTCATATTTTCTTTTCCTTGCAAAACCAGGGCAAAAGCACCTGTAGCAGCTCCTCCCACACTGAGGCCCATTAGAACGGACATAGTTAATGCTGTAGCAAGTTCTCTCTTGGAGCAAGAGAAACCAATGGTCCAATGGTCCATCCCAATGGTCCAAGAGAAACCAATGGTCCATCCCAATGGTCCAAGACCTCATCATAAGAATGATAAATGAGTCTAGGAATAATTGAACCAAGACACAAAAATCCTTGGAGCTATCAAACACTTATGTATAAATGCAGGGAGTAAGACCTGTGGAACAAACCCACTGTCCCTCTTTAGGAGGAATGAGATAAGATGAGGAGGTGGAAACAGCAAGCACTTGATTGCATAAGCTCTGCCTTCTACCTTTATGAATTTTCCCCATGCAAGTACCTAATCTAGAAACTTCATAAAGGGACAGGCCTATGCCAGACTTCTGATTCTATTGACAATCAGAAGAGCTATTAGAATAAGAAACATTATATTATTATATTATTATAATATTATATTATTGATAATAAACCAATACCTTCATAATAAGGAGGTGCTATATTATAACCAAGCCAACAAGAGTGAGTAATATTAGAATAAGTATCATTAAGTACATGAAACATGCCTACCATCAGTTCTGTGAGTAGAATAGAAAACATAGGAAAGGTAGGTGCAGCAACTGTAGGATTATGAGGGATGCCAGACAACGAAGAAGAAAATAAGGAAACGGTGCTATTTCTGTTCTTTTTAGCACTACTCTTTCTACTCTTTTTCACGTTATTCTTTCTGCTAACTTTCTTATTCCTCTGTTTGGGCTTCGTGATGACCTTATTAGGTCCTACTGAAAGAGAGATAGGCTCAATTTTCAGCTTGACAGTAAAGAGTAACCCATCATCATAACCTTCCTTATAAAGTTAAAGTCCCCAAGTTTTTCTGTCAGGAGCCATGATGGAACAAGCTAATATACTAGCAGGTGATCATCATGAAATGGCCTCCTTTGGATTATTATATAATCTGCGACAGGTGAGCTCTCATTAAGCAAGGCTGTGAGGGACTAATTTTAGGAAAGATTCTTACTATTAATATGCTTTTCCTGTTATTATTAAACATATATAATAATCAATAGGTAATAGCACACCCCTTTGGAGCAGATCTCTGCAGATCCACAAAGATGTACTGTCTTAGAGTGATGCTATGTAGACAAATAGATGACTTAAGTTTTAATGATGATCCTATAAGAATTCCTAAAATTATATCTGTGATTATTAAGCTCTTTTATAGTGGGACTGCTATTAGGTCCTTTTCTGATAGTCAAAACTGCAATGAGAATTCTGCCAGCCTCCCAAGTGTCACCAGTTAAATGCTCTTAGATGGCAACCAGACTTTCTCCTACTCAGAGCACATTCCAAGAGGTTGTAAAACAATTAACCAAAGGTCGTAAAAAGGGAACTAGGATTTATTATAGGTGCTATGACAGAAGATAAGATATTGACTGCGTTTATCTATATAAAACTTCACTAATAACTTAGTTATGGTTTTAAACTTTCAATGAACTTGTGAAAGACAAGTGATAGATGTTTAACTAGGTAATTACTCCTAATGGATATGCATGTGAACATTCTCTATTATACCTTCTATTTCAATTTATGACTTGATATTTTGTGTGAACTTGTGATGAACTTTGTAACATGTGATCAGGTATTGTGAATGATATTTAAGGGCTGAGGACAAAGAGAAGAGTCAGACAAGAAGAATTTAGGTGAGAGGAACAAAGGTGAAAAGAACAGAGCTGAGAGAAGAACTGAACTGAGGAGAAGTTTTTAATCAAAAGAGAACAAGATTAGAAGGAGAATGCAGAGTGGAGTAACTTTAAAACTATTGGTAACATAAAATAACTAAGAGAACAATGTGCAGAATGCAGAGGGAAAGAGGAAAAAAGAAGATGCTGCAGAGAGCAGAAGGAGAAATCAGGCTTAGTCTTATTAAAAGGAACAAAGCTTTTTTTCTTATAAACATGGATTTAATTCATTTAGCATTAAAGGAGTAGAAGCCTTTTCTTTCTTGATGCAATAAATATTGGAGTACATTTTTCATTCAGAATGAGTGAGTTCTTTCTGCACCGGTGCCTGGTCTTTTGCTCCATATGCATGTGTGTGTATGTATGTAATTGTGAGAATGTATGCATGTGTGTGTGTAAGTATGTAATTGTGAGAATGCATGCAAGCTGGGCCCAACTGAATTTGTGTGGAAATGTATAAATGAAAACTCTGTATGTTTGAAGCTGTGTGTGAACTTATGTGAGATTATACATATTTACTTATGTAAAATTTTTTCTTTCTTTGAGTGTTATTCTCTTCTCCTGGCTCAATAGAAGTTTATTGCCCTAAACTTCCCCCTAGCCTGACAAGCAAGAGGCATCTGGACAACAGGAAAGTCTCCTGCTGTTTTAGGATGAGGTGCTAAGTGCCTGAGACTGCAGTCTCAGGCTTCAGAGGAACACAGAAGGCAGGTCAGCTATATTAGCATAGTAACTCAGACTTAGATAAGTAAGCTTTTTATTATACAGCAACCCTAATATTCTGTAAGTTCTTACCCCAGAATTTTGTAAGACAAAGTCTTACCCCCTCTGAAGCTCTTTCCCTCTCCACTGCCTCAAGAAGAACCAACAAGAAGAACACCTCCCACCAGGGCTGGCTCCCGGCAGTTTTCCCTTCAGCCAATCTTCCTGTACTTGTGTTCCTGAATTAGAAAAGCTTGCCTGTAAAGGGTTGAAAGCCCCTGAATATCTATAGGTAGAAGTAAGCAATTTGATTGTGCTTCTCAAGCACTCCCAGTTATTAGAACTGTTTCTTTTAACAGAAATCAGATTCCAACTGGAGGAAGGATTCCACCTAGCATCACCTGTGGTAACATAACTCCAGTCATAATAGAACAAAACTGTTGAACTCCTCCACATTGATATTGTTTTTCTCTACTAATTTGATCCTTGGGACAGACACAAAAGGCAGTATTTAAAAGACAACAGCGAGTCCAGGGTTGCCCACACCCCATATCTACATATGTTCTCCTGAAATTGCTCTCATTTTTAGGGAGTGACTGAGGTGAAGCCCCAGAGGCTGCAGGAATGTCCCATATATCTAATCCAGCTGATAACTGGCAAAGATCAAACACAAGGAAGGTCTGGCCACCAGGTATATGGGGAGTGGCTTTGGGAATTGATAGAAAGCACTTGCTCCCCAGTAAGAGTGGAGACTACACTCCAGGTTAACTTAGCTGGCTGATAGGGGTTCTAAACCATCTTCATCATTGGTATCATCATCATTAAAAGGCTCAGGATCCATGTCCACTTGACAAACCAATCTTTCAAGCAGCCATTGAGCCCCATTTTCCTCCTGTGAAAAAACACAGACAGAACCTCACCCTCATATTAAGGCTAGATCAGGACCATTCCATGTATTAGTTAGAGGGTCCTGCCATTTAACCTTGGCATATGAGCTTGAAGTGACTGGATGCCAGGGGCGATCCACTGCAGACTGGCCCTTAGTGTCAGTTCGCAAAAAATTTAAAACAAATAAGACAAAAGCAAGGTGTGCTTTTGGTGACCTTGAGGGATATAACTCCCCCCTCTTTTGTTTTTAAAAGCCAATTTTTCAGAGTGCAATGTGCACACTCAACAATTCCTTGTCCCATTGGGTTATAAGGAATTTCAGTTTTATGTTCAATACAAATTCCTTGTATAAAGTTGTTTCCAGTATAAGCAGGCCCATTACTTGTCTTGATGACTTTAGGTAATCCCATAGCATTAAAAGCCTGTAAGTATTGATCAATTACATTTCTAGAAGCTTCTCCTGTATGTAAAGAAGCAAAAATGAATCCTGAACAAGTGTCAATACAGACATGTATATATTTTAATTTTTCAATTTCTGCATAATGAGTTACATCCATTTACCAAATATGATTGGGCATAAGGCCTCGTGGATTAACCCCTAAATGAGGAACTGGAGATAATGTAAGACAGTTAGAGCATTGTTGTACAATCATTCTAGCCTGCACCTTAGTGATATTATGTCAGAGCCTTAAGGTATGACTAGAAAGATGAAATTTATTATGATCACATCTAGCCAATGCAACAGGATCTGAAACTAAGACTATTCCTATTAAAGCTCTGTCAATTCGATCATTGCCTGCAGCTAAAGGTCCAGGAAGATCAGAATGAGCTCTTATATGACCAATATAAAAAAGACTTTTTTGGGTAAGAATTAAGTTTTATAACTGTGAAAACAGAGATCCAGTCAGAGTATTAAGATTAAATGTACCACAAGTTTCTAACAAAGGAACTGACTGAGCCACATATAGACTATCTGTAAAAAGATTAAAAGTATCATCTACAGACTGAAAAGCATTTAGAACTGCTGTTAATTCTGCTAGCTGGGCAGAAAGCCCAAGAGTCTCTATGACTACCTGTTATTTACCAGTTATCCCGCATGTCCTTTAGAGGAACCTTCAGTAAATATTAAAACAGCATTATATAGAAGCTATAAAGATGTCATTTTAGGAAATATAAACTTATGTACATTTAAAAATTGTATCAGCCTATCTTGAGGATAATGATTATCTATAATGTCTTCAAACCCTATTTGAGCAAGCAACCAATCTGTACTATGTTGCTTCAACCAAGTATTTTGATCTACATTAAAAGGCTGAATAATGATGTCTGGTTCTTTGCCAAAATAAACTAATTTTTGTTTTCTTCCAAGTATAATAATATAAGCTACTGCCTCATAATATGGCAATATATTATATTTAGGAGATATCCTTGAATGTATCCACATAGGAGGAGCTTTTTACCATAAAAATCCTATAGGTGTACGAGTCATATTAAAAATCAACAAATGAGCCAGGCGGTGGTGGCACATGCCTTTAATCCCAGCACTTGGGAGGCAGAGGCAGGCATATTTCTGAGTTTGAGGCCAGCCTGGTCTACAGAGCAGGTTCCTGGACAGCCAGGACTATGCAGAGAAACCCTGTCTCGAAAAATCAAAAAAAAAATCAACAAATGTAGAGGCAAAGAATAATCTATATAAGTAACAAATTGTTCTTCAATAGCTCTCTCTACGTATTGTAAGACAACAATCTTTCTGAGGTTAAAGTTTGAGGGGAGGTAGGATCAGCACTCCATTTAAGAATATCAAATAAGGATTTCAGTTCTCCTGTAGTAAGCTTTAAATAAGGACGAAACCAATTGCTTTCACCTAACAGCTTTTGAAAATCATTTAAAGTTTTAAAACTGTCCCTATGAATAATTATCTTCTGAGGAAAAATAGCTTGATCTGTGAGCCTAAAGCCTAAATAATTATAAGGATCCTGAGTTAACACCTTTTCTGGAGCTATTTATTTATTATCTGTAAGTACACTGTAGCTATCTTCAGACACTCCAGAAGAGGGTGTCAGATCTCATTACGGATGGTTGTGAGCCACCATGTGGTTGCTGGGATTTGAACTCAGGACCTTTGGAAGAGCAGTCAGTGCTCTTAACCTCTGAGCCATCTCTCCAGTCCTTCTGGAGCTATTTGTAATCCCTTCTCAGCAAAAGCCTGTTGTAAATCTCTATATCATAAAAGCAAATCCTGAGGATCTTTTCCTGCTAGTAGAATATCATCCATATAATGTGTAATATATATTATTGGCCATTGCTGTTTTAAAGGCTGAATGGCTTGAGCCACAAATTTTTGACACAATGTACGACTGTTTGCCATATCTTGAGGAAGAACTGTCCATTGTTACCTTTTCATAGGCTCTTTAAATTTTGTAGAAGGAACACTAAAAGCAAATCTTTTGCAATGCTGAAGATGCAATAGAATGGTAAAGAAACAGTCTTTCAAATCTACTACTATTTTATGATATCCTTTAGGAATGGATAGTGGAGATAGAAGTCCAGGTTGTAAAGCTCCCATAAGTACCATGATTTTATTAACCTTTCTTAGATCTTGTAACAATTGCCATTTACCTGATTTTTTTCTTAATAACAAATATTGGAGTATTCCAAGGTGACTGAGATTCTATTATATGCCCTGCCTTTAATTGCTCCTGCACAAGCGATGAGGTAGATTCTATTTTTTTTCTTTAGATAAAGACCGTTGACCAACCCACACTGGAACATTATTAAGCCATTGAATTTTATTAGCATGGGATGCAGGCAAGATAGTGGCCATTACCAAAAATACCCCAAGCCTCTAGTGTTAGAGTGAGGCTTAGGCCTTTCAAATGTCCTAATACCTTGTTCTTCCTTTACCAGCCCCTGACCAGGCAAAAATCCTTGTCATAGTATTTGTCTCATCATCACTTCATTAGGACTGCACATCATAAGACCCATTTGTGACAAGACAGATCTTCCCCAGAGGGTAACATGAAAATGTGGCATGATGTAAGGTTGAATTTGTCCTGAATTGCCTTCCTCATCTTTCCAGGTTAGAAGTTTAGAACTGTGTTGTATGTTATTGGTATAACCAACCCCTTGAAGGTGAGTAAGAGTATCTGATAAAGGCCAAGTTGATGGCCAATGTTGTCCTTTAGTAATTGTTACACCAGCTCCAGTATCTATTAACCCTTCAAAACTTTTTCCTTCAATAAGTAACTTAAGGTTAGGTCTTCTATTAGTAACAGATTAAACCCAGTACACATCCAAGGAACCAAAGTCATCTTGTCCTCTCTTATTTTTAACAAATTTAGAAGGTAGTGGATGCAAAGGAACTAAAACAAGTTGAGCAATTCTTGTATTAGCAGGTATAGTTATAATACTACGAGGAGAAGCAGCCATAATTCTAATTTCTCCTAAATAATCACTATCTATAATTCCTAGGTAAATTTGTAGTCCTTTTACAAAAATGCTGCTTTGGCCTAAAAGTAACCCCCAGGTCCCTGTAGGCAGTGTTTGAACTCCCAATTTTGGGGTCAGTACTGTGTAGGTGGTAGAACTGAGGTCCAATCCTGCACTTTCTGGGGTTGCTCTGATAAGTTCAGAAATGGATTTCTCTGGCTTGGTAACTGCTTCATGGCCCCATAAGCTACTTGCTGTGGACGTTTGGGGGCCTGAGTCTGACCCCTCTGCTCATTTCCCAACAAGGGACGCCCTGATTATCTTCTTTAGATCTATACTCGCTGGCCCAGTGATTACCCTTCTTGCACCAAGGACAAATTCCTGGGGCACGACCTGATTGTCCATGCATGCCTCTGTTTCTAGGACAATCATTTTTAAAGTGACCCAGACCTCTACATTTAAAACATCCTTTATTCCCTCATCTCTGTGAAAGCATTGCTTGTACAGTCGTCCCTTGTAGGGCAGCAGCCATAGCTAGACCCTGATTGTATGAGGATCCAATCTCTGCGCAATGATGAATGTATCCAGATAAGTCTGTCTTTGCCTTGTATAGCCTGATAGCAGTGAGACACGCAGCATTAGCATTCTCATAAGCCAATTGTGTAACAAAAGGAACTCCTGCCTGAGCATCTCCAGAAACTCTACCTGCTGCTTTTGCCATCTGTGGCCATCCAGTAGCTGTGGAAGAATTAGGTTTACCTAGAAGGGGTGGTGGTGGATGGAAATGAAAAGGGAAGGGTGGCGAGAAAAGAATGAAGCCAAGTCTGCATTCTGATCAAGGCTCCAAAGTTTAATGTTCAGCACTGCCTTATAAAGGGAAAGTCCATAAACCCATCCTTTGTTTCAGTTGAGTATGTTGCAAAGCAAGGTCAGCATGGCAGCCCAATCTTCCAAGTTCCCATGGGAACCAGCATGTACATCCAAAGCAGATGGCCCATCCAGACCGATAAGGTCTGTAGTGGCAAGCACTCGAGGTCTGTTCAGTTGCTTAAGGCTGGGAAAGGCCTACTCAAAACCGAGAAGGCTACAGTGGACTGTGTGAGCATAGAAAGGGAGCTGGGCAGTAGTGTGTGCTCATCAATCCTGGTTATGGATATGCTGTGACCAAGGGCTCCCCAACTTCCCTGCCACAGTGGACTGTACCCAGGAGCCTCGAGCCAGGACCTACCCTTTCTCCTTGCAATTGTCAGAATATCTATCACAGAAATAGGAAAAGAAGGTACGTTGGCAGGAGTGTGAGGCATCTTGTTCACAGGGCGTCACAGTCAAGGAGCACAGAGTGATGGATGCTTGTACGCCACTTGTGTGGGGTTTCGTTAGTTTGCTTGTTTATTTTGTGTTTTGCTTTACCGAGCCCCAGGTTACACTCTCTGTTTTGCCTGGGTCCTAGAAAAACTGAAGACACTTTGAGAGCCAAGTGGGTTGGAAAGATATTTCATCAGTCAGGACCACTGGCTGCAGAGGATGAGTCAGCTCCCAGAACCCACATGGCAGCTCACAATCATCTGTAATTCCACTCCAGTGGGATCTGGCACCCTCTTCTGGCCTCAGTGGACACTCCACACACTTGACACATATACATACAGGCAAAGCAACTATACGCATAAAATAAAACTTGAAAAAGAAAGGTGATGCATTCTGGGACAGCAAAAAAGATGCCTTCGGTGCAATAAGAAATTTATAGACCTCCCCCCACCACCACCACCACCACCTATCGCAGGCTCCAAGGCATAAAGCACATTTGAAAGGTTTTTATTTTAAAGGATCACCATGAGGAGTGTGCTGCTTCAGCAAGGTTTCCCAGGGAAGCATTTTCTCAGACCCTGCCATCCACACATTAGTGGCTGCTGCAGCTCTGACTACCGCACAAGCTAGTGGCAGAACTTGTGCCTGGCCTTGCTCCCATGGCACAGATTTTACAGTCATGCAGAATACATGAGCCGCAGGGTTGTGAAGGCTTGCATCCAGGCTTTCAAAAAAAATTTTTTTTGTTTTATTTGTGTATGGGTTTGTGTGCCATATGTGTGTATGTGCCCTAAAAGGTCAGAAGGTGGGGCCAGACACCCTGGAGCTGGAGTTATGAGTGGCTGTAAGCCATGATTTACTTGGGTGCTAGGTGTTAAAGTTGGGTCCTCTGGAAGAGCAGCAAGTCTTCTTGACTACTGAGCCATTTTTCTAGGCACTGCATCCGGATTTTTAAGGAAAGCCCGTGATGGCTGCCAATGTGGAATAGGGTCGCAACTCTGTAGGGAGCCTCTGAGAAGCCAATGCATAAAGCTGTGAGGATGAAACTCCAGCTGCAATGGGCACTTCCCTGGGTGGTAACCTTTGCTACCCAGAGGCTTTGGGCTGGAGGCAATCCCATCTGTCAGTTCTCAACACTGAGATCCTGAGTTTCTGGGGTCTAGTCAGAAGCACGATGCTTATCTTCTCCCTAGCTTCTTCTACTTGTTTCTGGGATTTTGGTTTGGTGTTTTTTTTTGAAACGGGGACTGTCTCCACAGCCAATTAGCAGCAATCCTGTAATTCCAGCGAGTCAGGCTCTCAAGTCTCAGGCATGAGCCAGTGTTTAGTTACTTAGTTGTTTCAAAGTTTTAAGTCTTGCAACAGTATCTATCTATCTATCTATCTATCTATCTATCTATCTATCTCCAGTTTTACACACATAAATTGCTGTACTTTAATAAATTTCAGCCCCAATTACTTTCTCTTTGCTTGCATCAAGGCTACTGCAAGACTGTCTTCCTAACTCTTTCTTAGCATAGCTATCCCTGGTACACACAGAAGCTGCTGGTTTTGCGTGTTGATTATGAACCTGATTTGTTGCTAAAAGTGTTTTTTTATCAGATTTAGGGGTTTACTTCTTCCTCCCTTCCTCCCTTCCTCCCTCCTTCCTCCTGATGTTCATGATCAAGAAAGCTAACAAGTGACAAAATTAGTTGATGTTTAAAACCACTCACCCAGCAACACCAGTGTTCTGTGGAAGAATTCTGGTTTTAGGTGTACAGAACACTGCTGCAGATGAAAACACTCAACCCAAATAGCCTTTTTATAACTAGTTCCATCCCAACAAAAAGTGCTAACTCCACTCTCTGGTGTTGAAGGGGCCTTCCTCCAGCTGGTGATAACCGGCATGCATGTGTGAGTGTTTATATGTACATATGTGTACCATGTAAATTCAGTGCCTGTGGAGGTCAGAAAAAAGCATTGGACTCCTTGGAACTAGAGTTATAGACAGATGTGAGCCACCATGCAGGTGCTGGGAGCCAAATCTAGGTCCTCTGGAAGAGTAGTTGGTATTCTTAGCTGCTGAATCATCTCTCCAGCCCCAAATTGTCTATTTTTAATTTCAGAGTAACCAGATAAGTATCAAGTGTGATGTTATAAGTCCAATAACACACAACGTCAAGATACCTTAAAACTCATGTCATATTCTCATTTTGCACAAAATGTACTTGACACACCAGCTAAAATCACTCTCTGTAAGAGTCCAAATGCAGTAAGTAAGAAAAATGTGAGGGAAGATTGAAGAAAGAGGTCTTCTGGGTAACATGAAAGATGTAGCAGAATCTTATAGAAAACAAGCTATTCAAAATGGAGTGAATTGCTTTATTGTGCTGTACAGTCAGTCTATACTGTAGTGTGAGACCCAGCCTCAAACAAAACAAAACAAAAAAACCCAAACAAACAAACAAACAAACAAAACCTAAATGCTTCTTGGTTTCCCACAAGAACAGGATAGTAAGACCCTATTGCTGATGACAAAACACACCTTGGTTGCAGAATGCAGAGAAGCCATGATGGAGTTGCACTGGAAGCTTCATCCTTTCTGTATAGCCTTCACAGTAGCGACTTTGCAGGCAAGCGGGAGAGCAAGGTCAGCAGTGGTCATCCTCAGTTTCAGACCTTACATGCTACAATAGCAACTTGCCAGACAAGACGTGCCTATCAATACAATAGACGCATGCCAGTTATAGGAGTAGCTTAGTGATTTACACTTGGAACTGATGCCCACTCTGCAGAAGGAAGTTCTCACTTGGTGTTGTGTAACTGATCAAAGGCCCATGGCTGGGGAAGTCAAAAGCAGAAGAGGGCACACAACTTTTGTATTGCTAAACATTGTCAGGCTGCCTGCCTAATAGTTATGTTTCTACCTATAGACTGGTTCAGTTCTCAGTCTTATCAAAGAAGCGCTGTTTCTTTGTAGCAAAGGGAAGTTAATGTGGAGACTCATAGACAGTCAGAGTAATGTGGAGGCTCACAGACAGTCAGGATGATGTAGAGATTCACAGATGGTCAGGGTAATGTAGAGATTCACAGATGGTCAGGGTTACGTAGAGACACACAGATGATCAGGGAGCTAGGAACAAGAGACTCTTGAGTGTTCAGCCTTAAACAGGACATTCATATCTCCTCCCTCAGGGAACATGGAAGAAGGGGATAAAAATAAAAGTTGTAGGGCCTCAGTGACTCATGCCTTTAATCCCAGCACTCAGGAGGCTGAGGCAGGAGGATCTCCGTGAGTGAGTTTGAGGTCAGCCTGGTCAACAAGTTAGTTCCAGGACAGCCAGAGCTACATGGAGAAACCTGTATCAAAAAAAAAATCAAAAACATAAACAAAACAACAAAAAGAATGTAAGGATCAGAGATGGTTGGAAGAAGGGTGGCACAATACTATTAGTGTATCATGTAGCCCTTGTACTCGTGAGTTCCCAGGAGCTGTGGTTGCCTGCAAGATTCTGCACAAGCCTGAGCCCATAAACATTGTCATAAATAGGTGAAGGGCTCATGGCTCCCCACCCCACCCAGGGGAGTCCTTGAGGAACAGAACTAGTGGCAGGCTTTTCCCTGTCCAATCACAGGCCTCAATTAATTGAGTGTGGCTTAAATTAATTAGGTGGTTTCTGAAGCCACTGTGAGTTCATCATGCCCGGGTGGGTAACTTCATGTTCATGTCCACATGAATGGCCCTGGTTAAGTAGGTCAGGAAACAAAAATAGAAACAAAGTAAAAAGACATGGGGGGCCAGGCAGTGGTGGCACACGCCTTTAATCCCAGCACTTGGGAGGCAGAGGCAGGAGGATTTCTGAGTTCGAGGCCAGCCTGGTGTACAAAGTGAGTTCCAGGACAGCCAGGGCTACACAGAGAAACCCTGTCTCGAAAAACCAAAAAAAAAAAAAAAAAAGACATGGGGGGGCTTTTTGGGAGAAATGTGGGTTGTCCATGGTGGGATAAGTAAGGGAGTTAGAGGGATGCATATGGCCAGATTGGATTACATAAGCATGAAATTATCAAAGAATAAATTGAAGTAGGAAAACCAAACCTAAGAGCTGGATTGTAGTCACATGGTGGAGTACTTGCCAAGTATGCCCAGGCCGGGTTCCATCCCAGCTCTTACCACAGCGGGTTGTACGTGGCGGGCAGGGCTTCTGGTTTAATGTGTATTCAACCACAGCACTGATTTTTTTTTTCTCTGCTACCTTTTTGGACACGTTTTCTGAGTTGAGATGAGAGTTTGGGCTTTTTAGGTTTGATTTCACCCACAATAGCACTTTGCAAAAATGGCATTAACAGTTGCCACTGGATAAAGGAGTAGAGCTCCACCTGTTACATTGTTATAACTAGCCTTCCGTACCAGGGAGCAGATGTGCATGCTCACTTGAAATTCTTTTGGCTTAACACTTCATCCTGCTTCTATTCAGACCCATAGTCTTTTCCCCCTTCTTTTTGTGTATGCATGTGGTTGCATGTTTATGTGGGGCACACTCATATGTGTATGGAGGTCAAAAGTCAACTTCAGGTGTGGCTACTCAGGACGGATCTATCTTAGTTTTTTGAGACAGTATCTCTCATTGGCTTGGAGTTCACAGAACAGGTTAGGCTCTGTGGCCATTGAGCCCCAGATGAGCTCCTGCCTTCCTGGTGCTGGGATTACAAGTGCATGCCACCACGCCCAGCTTTTCACGTGGGTTCTGGTTTGAATCCCAGGTCCTAATGCTGGTACAACAAACTGGACTGAGCCACCTCAGCCTTTTTTAAAATATCTTTTCATTGTTTCATGGCCTAATACATTAGAGGTTCCGCTGGCTGGCTTGCTGATTCTAACCCTTATCTCCTTCTCACCAGAACACAGTGCTTCTGACATCTTGAAATGAAGGTCAGTGGTGTGTGTAGTTTTTGCTACCCCACTTTAAGCTCTGGGCGGACCATGCTACCAGCCCCCACCCAGATTCCCTTGGATCCACGGATAAAAAAATAACAACAATACACACGCATGCGCTCGTGCCGGTTAATCTTAAAATGCCTTTGCTAACTCAATGACTGGGCCCTCCTAAACCTTCCCCCACCACCCCAAGCATAATCCAGTGGCCACTCCAACTGAAAACTCACATGGCTGGTTTGCTTTATCTCCTCCTGCTACTGCCTCCTTCCTCTCCCCCACTCCCCTACTGATCCTCTCTGCATCCTCCCTCGAAACTCTGAGTGTCCTGCCCCATCCTCAGTCATTGGTCGCTGGTATCTTTATTGATCAATAAAAAACCAATTAGGGAACAGGACCTTGGCATCAGAACCACCCTCTACAGACCAAAGCAAGTTTTAACTTCACTTGCCCTAAACCCTTTAGCATACAACTGATGTCATGAGCTCTCAGCATACACCAGTTCCCAACCCTGAACAGATTTTGTGGAGAAAGAACCCACAACAGAGCCTGCTAGCACAAAAGACAACTCAACCTACGTGACACTGTGTCTGTCATAGAAGACATGCCCCACTACCTCCCTATGGTCTAGTGGTTAGAAGCAAGTCATGGGTCCTGACCACACTCTGCACAGGACATCACAAAAGAGCATGGACAGCAGAAGATGGCGGTTGGACCAAGGGACATCTGAGACTGATGAGACCCACACCAAGAAGTCCTCATCCTGTATCTCACCCCTGATCTCTCGTACCCTCCAGCCTCGTGCCTTTCTGTACATAAGTCTGACAACACCACCACCAACGCTTCCTTAAAGTCCATTGCTCTTCTTTGTTTAGCCTGCTCCTCAGCTCATTGGATTTCGGATTTCCAGTCAGACTGTGTAGTTTATGGCTAGTGCATCTGTCCTGTTGTTTTTGATACCTTCCTGTGTGACCTTGGGCTTATTAGCTTATTATTATTATTGTATTCTTTTGTTTGGTTTGGGGGCCTTTGTTTTTTTTCTTTTCTTTTTTTTTGAGATTTATTTATTTATTATATGTGAGTACACTGTATCTGTCTTCAGACACACCAGAAGAGGGCATCAGATCCCATTACAGATGGTTGTGAGGCACCATGTGGATGCTGGGATTTGAACTCAGGACCTTCAAAAGAGCAGTCAGGGCTCTTAACTGCTGAGCCATTTCTCCAGCCCCTGTTTTTTTTGTTTTTCAAGACAGAGTTTCTCTGTGTACCCCAGGCTGTCCTAGAACTCACTCTGTGGACCAGGCTGGCCCCGAACTCAGAGAGCCACCTACCTCTGCCTCTCAAGTGCTGGGATTAAAAGCATGCACCATCACTGCCCAGCTAATTTTATTTTATTTTATTTTTTTTAAGATTTTATTATATGTATTGTAAGTACACAGTAGCTGTCTTCAAACACTCAAGAAGAGGGAGTAAGATCTTTTTAAAGATGGTTGTGAGCCACCATGTGGTTGCTAGGATTTGAACTCAGGACCTCTGGAAGAGCAGTCAGTGCTCTTAACCACTGAGCCATCTCTCCAGCCCCTTTTTTTTTTTAAAGATTTTATTTATTTTATATATGTGAGTACACTGTGGCTGTCTTCAGACACACCAGAAGAGGGCATCAAATCCCATTACGGATGGTTGTGAGCTGCCATGTGGTTGCTGGGATTTGAACTCAGGACCTTCAGAAGAGCAGTCAGGGCTCTTAACTGCTGAGCCATCTCTCCAGTCCCCAGCTAATTTTATATTCTTTATTTACCATGTCTGCATCTAAAATCTTTGTGGGTCTGCTGTTGGGAACTGAAGCCTTTGCTGAGTCTTATTCATGGCAGGCAGTCCTTGTGTGCTCTGAATTCCTGATTGTGAGTTCTTATTCCCAGACCTTTCCCTGAGTCATGGCAGCCGTGGTCAGCTTGCTCCCTGTGGTTTCTGTGAGAAATGCCCCGGTGGGTTCATGCACTTGGACTCTTGAGTCCCAGTTGGTGGCATTTGTCTGGGAAGTCATATGGTTAGGATGAGGAGCCTTGCTGGAGACCGTTCCACGGGGCAGCCATTGAGAGTTTATGGTGTCACACTGCCTCAGTTCTCTGCTTCAGGGGTTGAAAATGTGGTTTCTTGGCTTCCTTCAGGTTGCCTGATACCACGCCTTCCCACCATGATGGACTATCCCCCTGGAATTTTATGCCAGCGTAAACTCTCTCATAACATACTTTAGGTCTTGGCATTTTACCACAGCAACAGAAAGTCACTGATACCCTCCTTCAGATCCAGGTCAATCCATATTTTCCAGGCTGTCTTCTACACATTTGCACCTAATTTCCCTTACTGACCACTCGGAAACCTATCTTTGTCCCATCCCCTGAATCACTTCCAGAAAGTTCCTCCCCAGGGCAGTCTCTGGAGAGCCTGGCTCTCTACCTTCAATTCTGGAAGCCTCTACCTCCCTTGGCCCCTTAAGCTTAAGGTGACCCATTAACCAATGGGTCCTCACTATGACCAAAATCTGATGAGGGGCAGCCCAAGGGAGGAAGGACTTATTGTGGCTTATGATTCAAGGGTTAAGTAGTCCTAACCACTGAGCCATTCTCCAGCCCCTAAGTAAACCCCTCCCAAAAAAATAGATAGGGAGCAACTGAGGATGCCTCATACTGAGCTCTGACCTCCACGTGTGCCTAGTCCTACATGGCCACGAGCAAGGAACAGTGTGACATGTGTGTGACATGTTTCCTGCCCCTGGAGCAGAGGCAGCAGGGCATGGGCCTCCACGAGTGTTCATGGTTGCTAGGTATAAGGCTTGTTTGTATATTTTACTTTATGTTTGTACTGGCTGGTTTTGTGACAACTTGACACAAGCTGGAGTTATCACAGAGAAAGGAGTCTCCCTTGAGTAAATGCCTCTATGAGATCCAACCATAAGTCATTTTCTCAATTAGTGATCAAGGGGGGAGAGCCCCTTGTGGGTGGGGCCATCCCTGGGCTGGTAGCCTTGGGTTCTATAAGAAAGCAAGCTGAGCAAGCCAGGGGAAGCAAGCCAGTAAGTAACAACCCTCCATGGCCTCTGCATCAACTCCTGCTTCCTGACCTGCTTGAGTTCCAGTCCTGACTTCCTTTGGTGATGAACAGCAGGGTGGAAGTGTAAGCTGAATAAACCCTTTCCTCCCCAACTTGCTTCTTGGTCATGATGTTTTGCAAGAATAGAAACCCTGACTAAAAAAAAAAAAAAAAAAAAGAAAGAAACCCTGACTAAGACAATGTTCCTCCTTTGGGGGAATGTCCTCTCTGCCAAGGTTAATAACTCCACAATAATCAGAGACAGCATGAATCTGGGAGGTGAGGGTGTGTCTAATGCCCTTAGCAAAATGATAAATGCTGTGACCTTCAGGATAGCCCTTACGGCTGTGGGAAAGAACTCTGGGAAACATGAGTTCAGAATATATATATAAACATGATTTCTCGACTATGCAAAATATAAGGATGCAATATGAATTATCTGAGGGGCTTCACGAACCTATAAATGCAGAGGCAGCAGAACTATGAGCCAACTTGTCAGAAAGATATAGAAGGAGATAAAGAAACTTAGAAAGTGGTGATCTCAGGGCAAGATCTCACCCAGCTTAGTTTATTGTCTGTACTTACAAAGGCAGGCAGGCCTCTGAATTCCTTTGCAATGGTAAAAAAATAATAATAATGCTTGCTACTTTTTCCTAAGAGTCAAGGGTCTAAGGTCACGGAATGCTGATTTGTGGGATGGTCAAGATGGAACCTGGAGTCAACTACTGAACTGATATGTAGATAAAAGGCTATGGTCTGCAAGAAGAGAGCTACCCAGAGATAACTTCTTGGAGAACAAACACAACTCTTTAAGGATTTTTTATAACAAGATTTCTGGTTTTTATCGGAAAAATCCAATGATTTTTTTCTAGCAGCTTTTCTGACTTTGGTCAGAAAACCCACGAGCTATCCAGAGAGCTTTTAGAATTTTTTTTTCCCTAGCAGGAGAGAGCTGTCTCTAGCAGACTACAGAGCCAAGTGCTGCTATCTACAGAGCTGTCCGGGGAACTAGCTCCAGCAGAACACAAGGCTGTCGGCTTGTACCCTATGATTGACTTCAAGTCGTTTCTTTTGCTGCTCCCAAACACCCCTTTCTCAGTACCCCCTCTTCAAGCCGAGGCTGGACCCTGGCACCCATACACATGGGAACACACAAAAATAGACACATAAACATTCATGCACAAATATGTATGCACAGACTCACACACCACCATACACACACATACACATACAACACACACATATACAACACACACATACTTATACACCACCATACACACACAAACTCACACACAACTCACACACACATACACACAAACACACAATACACACACACTCACACACATATACAACACACACACATACACACATACACACACAACACACACATATACACAACACACACACCATACACACACACACAACTCATACAAATACACACACAACACACACAAAACTCACACAGATACATACACAACACACACATACACACACAACACACAAAACTCACACACATACACACACAAAGCTCACACACACACACACACACAGCACACAGCACACACACACACACCAGGACTTGCTGTGCCTACAGAGGTGAGGATTTGTCCAGCAAATGCAGAAGTAGAAAGGACTTTGGTGGAGAGAAGAGCATAAGGCCATGGTGTCTTTTAGACAGGCTCGATAGTGTCCTTAGAAATCTCTGTTGTTGGGCTAGAGAGATGGCTCAGAAATTAAAGAGCACTGGCTGCTCTTCCAGAGGTCCTGAATTCAATTCCCAGCAACCATATGGTGGCTCACAACCATCTGTAATGGGATCTGATGCCCTCTTCTGATGTGTCTGAAGACAACTACAATGTACTCATAGACAAAATAAATAAATAAATTAAAAAAAAGAAACCTCTGGAGTCTATGGGGCCCATTATATATGTACTGAGGCAGCCAGGGAAGTGAAGAAAGTCACCATCCCAAGAGTTCCTTCAATCTAGGTTTTACCTAGAGTTCCCACCCCCAAGGTAGGCTGGGGAGACCACAAACTGTGGATGACCAGCCGCAGATAAAAATACTGACTCAGGTGACTGCTAAGTAAGTGAATGACCTTCCAAAGCCTCCTCTCACAGAGAGGCAGCATGGCACCTCCAGACGCCCCTCATCCTTATTCCCAATGGCTGCCCTTCCCAGCTTCCACTGGCTGGAGCAACTGGTTCTGAGAACATGGCCAGGTTGGTTTTAAGAGGTGACTTTATTCTGAGTTCCCATGTGTAGTCTCATAATGAAAATGTTTCAGTCCACAGTGCACCACGTCTTCAATGGTAGTTCCAAGAGATCATATCTCCTAATGACGTGGGTACCTCTTAGTTTGTGTAAGGTCACCCTGTGATGTTCTGATAACGACAGAAGTATCTAGTGACATCTTTCTTAGGAGAGTCTCCTCTGTCAAGGAGCACATGACTGTATGTTATATGTATCTTCTCATCATACAGGATAAAAACTGTTGACTCGGAGTGGAAACTGAGAACTATTTTTGGAAATATTCTTCGGTCATTCTTCCGAACCGCCCATAATTATGTGTGAAGAGCTGACTGGGGCACTCATGTAATACGTCATACCTCGGGGAGAGGGTTGGCCGTGTTGTTCCTCGAGACCTCTCCAGCTCTGAGAGACTGATGTGAGCTCTCAGTGTCACGTGACCCAGTTCTGGTGGCAGGCACAGAATCCTCAGGCCTGGGAGGTAGCCCTTAAAATACTTTCTTTCTGCCTTTCTTTCTTCTTCCTTCCTTCCTTCCTTTCTTTTATTTCTTTATTTCTTCCTTCCTTCTTTTCTTTCTGTTACTGTTCTTTTGTTTCATTGGTTTTTTTTTTTTTTTGAGACACAGTTTCTCTGTGGTTCTGTGTAACTTTGACTGTCCTGGAACTCACTCTGTAGACAAGGCTAGCCTGGAGCTCAGAGATCCATCTGTCTCTGCCTCCCAAGTGCTGGGATCAAAGGCAGGTGCCATCACCTCCCATCCTAAAGTACATTCTTAAACGCATAAATGGTTGTTCTCTAGGAAGCCATGGGGAATCCTCACTTTGTACATAAGCAAATCTAGAGATGTACATTGGAAAAGCTGACTGGTCTCCGGGTCCTCTGGGCCCTTAACTTCACTTCAGCTTCTTAATGTGTGGAACACCTGAGAATGTGCAGCTTACATGCTGATGGGTGGAGCTCAGATAAGACCCTGGCCCTCAGGCGCACAGGGCAGACCAAATCTCAGCTCCGGATCTCTGCCCTGCTGCCCAGCCTGTCTCAGCCCAGGCCTCGGGCAGCAGTTCACCTCATCACCTCAAGGGGGAGCTCCAAGGTTTCCAGATAGGAAATTGCAAGGTGTGACCGACCAGGCCAACCTTTTCCTGTCCCCAGCTGTAGCTGATCCCGTGGAGAAAGGGCCTTGGGAAAGTAGTGGTGGCCACTTACTCTGCCTGTGGGCCCTGAAGGCACCTGCTGTGGGCTCTAGAACCTTACAGAAGCCACCTTGTTTCCAGGGCCGGATGTTGCACATGTAAATCTCTGAGGAGGGTGACAGGTAGCCTAAAGTTGTCCCTTTAACGTCCTCCAGCCTCAGTCTCCTCACCTGAAAAGAAAGATCGAAAGTTAAAACATGGGTGCCAACTAGGGAGAAGAAAGGAGGAGGGACAGGGAGGGTGGAGGATGGACTGGGAATCTGAGTAAGGTACAAAGACACAACAGAAATTCCAAACCCATTATTCTAAGTGGGCAAAACGTCACACACACACAATCTCAGCACTTGGGAGGTGGAAACAGGAGGATCAGGAGTTCAAGGCCATCCTTGGCTTCATAGTGAGTTCCTGGATAAACTGATAAATTAACATCTGACTTTATACCTCATTTGCCAAGGCTACTGTAATAACTGTGACAACCTGGGGCCTTTGAAGGCCACACTTTGTTTCTGATGGTTTTGGTGCCTGGGAGCTCCAAGTGTCAGTGGGTTTGCTATGAGGATTCAATCTGTGGTTGGCAGACAGCCACGGCTCACTGCATCCTCCCAGGCCGGTCTCAAACTTGCTGTGTAGCCGAGGATGAGCTTGGGGTCCATCCGCCACCTCTGCGAGCCGGCACTGCAGCTGTGCCTTCAGCTGAACCTGCCTGCAGGTGAAGGAGATCAACCCAGAGCAAGCGCTGCACTTGCCAAACCACACCCTAAGTCAACACTTTCAGAGGAGACCCCCATGCATGAGCGAAGGTTCAGTGTAGCTTGGGAGAGAGGATGGGCTGTGGGGGAAAAGGGGGTGCAGCCTCTGCGACACCAGCAGCTCCATCCCTGTTCTGGTAAATCCTGACTTCACTACTACTTCCTAACATAGGGCACAACTGAGAACCTGGACCATTTCCCCTTATTTATCGACATAAAACTGAGTCTCAATACATTCTCATTGCAGGATTTGCCTTAGCCTCTGGGTTGTGGGGAGAGGGAATACAGCTTGGTGCTTCCCATTAGGATTTAGGAGGACTTTTATTAGTAAACAGAACTTTCAGAGAAGCAGAGGGAGAGGCCTGACGGGTAGTTATGGGGTCAGGGCTGCAGAGAATGCCCACTGCCACCCGGTCCCTCTCCTGGAGTTCTTGCAAGAGTGAAGCCTGGAACCCTAGGCAGACATTCATTGCTCCTTCCTATGTGAGCCTCCAGGTTTTTAATCTCTTCGTTATCCTGCCTGGCCAGCAGGTGTTTTATATGTGCCATTGCTAAAACTTACACCAACCTGGCCTTAATTATTTGAGGGTTGTTTTGAGACAAGACCTTGCTCTGTAGCTCCGGCTGGCCTCCAAGTGGCAGCAATCCTCTGGCCTTGGCCTCCCACGTACTGGGATCCCAGGTATGAGCCATATCATCTTACAAGGGGGCAATGCTTGATGGTGGTGATTAACAATTATTAATTAGGGGCTGGAGAGATGGCTCAGAGGTTAAGAGCACTGACTGCTCTTCCGAAGGTCCTGAGTTCAAATCCCAGCAACCACATGGTGGCTTACAACCATCCATAATGCGATCTGACGCCCTCTTCTGGTGTGTCTGAAGACAGCTGCAGTGTACTTACATATAATAATAAATAAATAAATCTTTGGGCCAGAGCAAGAGGGACTGGCACCGCAAGAAGTTCTGAGTTCAATTTCCAGCAACCACGTGATGGCTCACAACCATCTGTACAGCCACAGTGTACTCATATGCATTAAATAAAAATAAATAACTCTTTAAAATAAAACAATTGCTAATTAGTTAAGGGCTGTGCTAGTCTGAATGGAAATGCCTTCCCATAGTTCATAGGGTTGAATACTTGGACCCAGTTGATTAACTGTTTGCAAAGAATTGGTAGGTGTGGCCTTGTTGGAGGGGGTGTGTCACTGGGGATTTCAAAAAACATTCCCAATGTATCTCTCTGCTTCGTTCTTTTGGATCAGGATGTGGGTTCTCAGCTGTTCCTGTCCCCGTGCCTTTACTCTACCACTATGGACCCCTAACCCTCTGAAGCCATAAACTCAATAATTCCTTTCTTTACAAGTTTAGGTGAGTATCTCGGCATGTGCCAGTTGTCATGAGAGCTTGTCCTAGGATGACAGAAGAGCTTAGAAGTTCCAGCTCAGGGGCTGATGTGAGAACTTAGTGCTCGAATAGGCTGGGCAACAGAGCAAGACTGTCTCAGAACCAAGAGGAATAGTTAGGTGACATCTGAGGGTTTATTTGGAATAAAAGAGAACTTTTGCTTCCATTTGTAAAACACCTTAGCTTGGCCACCTCCAAATGCTATTGCTTAGAAATACTTTAATCTGGGGCTCAGTAGTTAGGAGCACTGGCTGCTCTTCCAGAGGACCCACACACACACACACACACACACACACACACACACACACACACACACACACATTGTGTGGCTCACAACTCTGGTCTCAGGAGAGCTGGGATCCACTGCCCTCTTCTGGCCTCTTTGAGTCCAAGCATGCATATGGCGGTAGCCATGCAGGCAAACACTTATATACATAAACTGATAATAGATTTTTAAAGAAGCAGTTTAATCTGAGGCTGGAAAGATGGCTCAGTGGTTAGGAGTGCTTACTGCCTTCCAGAGGTCACAGGGTGGGACCCAGCACCACGTCAGATGGCTCACACCCACCTATAGCTCCAGATCCAGGGATCAGTGCCCTATCCTGGACTTCGTTTATGCTGTATAGACTGTACACATATGGCACACACACATACACACACATGTGCACACACACGCACACGTGCACGCACACACACTTGCATACACGCATGCACACACATACCCACATACACACTTGCATACACACACATGCACACATGTGGGCACACACACGACACGTGTACACATGCACACACATACCCACACACTTGCATACACACGTGCACATACATGTGCACACGTGCACATACATGTGCACACGCGCACATACACACACACTTGCATACACACGTGCACATACATGTGCACACGCGCACATACACACACACACACACACACACTTGCATAAACACACACGCGCACACACACACACACACACACACACACACACACACACACACACAGATGGGTCAGGTACTCTTTGTGGCCTTCAGGTCCATAGAGCAGGCTTACTGCCTCCTCACCCTAAAATGGAATGTCCTGCATCTCAGGTGAGCTCAGTGCCTCTCCGACAGTGTTTCTCGGCATGTGCAGCTGTCCGTCTGGGAACAAGGAGACCAGCGTGAGTGTGTTGACACATCACAGAGTTCTATCCACTGCAGCACCCGGGGACAGGATGGGCTGGCTTGTCAGCTCACAGCAGGTCGGGCAGGGAGGAAAGGTGTGCACAGGCCAGGGGATGTGGGTGCTGGAGAAGAGGAAGGAGATAGAATGCAGTGGGAAGTATAAAATAGCCGTGGTGCTGAGAACATGCTCACCAGACACGGGAGAGGAACCTCCGAGACTGCGAGGTGTGTGGAACTGTGGCTCGGGGATTACTCTCTGGCGTATGGGTAAGATGGCCAGACAGTGAGATGAATCAGGCCGATAGGAAGGGAGTAGTGGACACAAGATGCCCAGCTGGGGGTGGACTTGTGTCAGAAACCGACACTGATGGGATTGTTTGACAGGAACAGTGGGAGAATCTCGACCAGATTCCAGGCAGGAGCCCGAGGAAGAGCTTGATTGCCCTGGGACTTGGATGGCAGAATGTTCCACTAGTTTGTGTGAAGCCCTGAGTTCCACCCCCAGCACCTCATGAACCAGACTCGGTGAAGCATCCCAGACTTGGGGGGTGGAGGCAGGAGGATGAGGAGCTCAAGGTCTTTTTAACTCCATAGCTATTTGAAATCCAGCCCAGGATGTGTGGGACCTGTCCCAACAACAAAACAAACAAATAAAAACAAAGCCAGGGGGATGAAGAAATGGCTCAGGGGCTAAGAGCACACACTGCACACACTGCTCTTGCAGAGGATACAAGTTCGATTCCCAGCACCCATAGTGATGCTCAGCTTGCGACTGCCTATAACTCCAGCCACGCGGAGATCTGAGTTCTCTAGCCTCCCTGGGCACATGTACATAATTAAAAAGAAAGCTTGAAAACAAAAAGGTTGGCAGGAATGAATAAAAACATGGAGTCGGTGGGTTGGGTTGGGCCAGGGCCGGGGCAGGTCTGGGAGGAGAGAGGTAGAGGGAGGATTGTGATTAAAATACATGTAAAGTCCCCAAGGAATTCATACAAATGAAAACCAAAAAACAAGAGCCGAAGTGGGGCAGAATCAGGGTGAGGCGCTGAGACAGGGGGATACTTGACTTAGCTGCTGGGGCAACGAGAAAGGGTCGATGTCTGCGAGCCTGCGAGGATCTGCTGGTTCTCTGTGAATCTCTTGGCTTCTGCAGGGGAAGGAGAGCAGACACAGAGGCCAGAAGGAAGGAGAAAAGGAACTAACAGCGGCTTCCACAAATGTGAACATCTGGAGAGCGACTGGAGCTTTTAGTTCCTACCTCACTGGACAAAGCAGGCTCCTGAGAACTCCCAAGAACTGTGATACGGTCAGCAAGCCTGGGCCCTGGCGCTGCACAGTGAGTACCAGAGATTCTAAGAACACTGGAGAGCCAAGGGGCTCGCACAGCTTGCCTGAGACCCCTATTAAGGAGAGCTTGAGACCTGACTTGTGTGCTGCTAGACTCCGAAGCTACAGACTGTCATCTCACTAGGGATAAATAATATCCATCTGCCCTGAAGTCTACCAACTCACATTCGGAAGTCCCCAGGTCTGCCACCTGACAGTCTCCAGCAATCCCCAGATCTGACACCCCACAGTCTCCAGCAGTCTCCAGCAGTCCCCAGATCTGACACCCCACAGTCTCCAGCAATCCCCAGATCTGACACCCCACAGTCTCCAGCAGTCTCCAGCAGTCCCCAGATCTGACACCCCACAGTCTCCAGCAATCCCCAGATCTGCCAACTCACAGTCCCCAACAGTCCCCAGGTCCGCCACCCCACCATCCCAGCAGACCCCCAGCAAACCCCAGGTCTGCCCCAGTCTCAAGTCTCCTAGATTTGAAATGCAGGCTCTCTTGTGGTCAGCTGGTTCTCAGCCTGGAGCTTTGAGCTTGCTTGTCACAGCATCTAAAGATAGGGTACCACACAGGAAACCAGATGCTATTGGCTAACTTCGAAAATAAAGATGCCCTCATAGAGAGAGAACCACTTGCCTCTGGTAGAGTCTGCGTGGGACTGGGTGAGAGGCTGGCACTTCCTGCAGAAAGTTCCCTTCCTATCTGCTCAGGTAAGCACTGTGGACTCCTCCCATACCTGGGCGTGGGGTTTCTGATGCTGTTTGACTCTGTCTATTTTCCTGAGAATACTGCAGATAAATCAGGAGAGGAAAGGACCTTTTTATTCTCTCAACTTGAAGCATTAGTAATTACATTTTAGGAATGTGGAGAAAGGTTTATGTTAGCCATTACCAAAAAAAAAGGCCTTGATATAAAATTACATCTGGAAATATCGATATTCTTAAAGATCACAATTTGGACTGCTAGTCAGACTTTTTGGTTCATGCCTCTAATCCCAGTACTTGGGAAGCTGAAGCAGGAGGATTGCTGCAAGTCTGAGACCAGCCTAGGTTACGTAGTGAGTTCTAGGCAAGTTTGGGCTTCTGTATGAGACTATCTTAAACAACACCAACCATAAACACTAGTGGCAATGGTTTTCATTTCTTTTTAAAAGAAGCATTTATCTTCAGAGACTCATACTTGAATGTCTACAGAAATGGAATGATCTAATTCAGCCATGAAATAGGACATGGATGAAATATTAACTGGAAGTTGATAATTCCTGGAACTGAATGGCAGGTGCCTGGTGTTTCCTTTGATTTTTTTTTCCTGGTTTTTAAAGACAGGGTATTTCTGTGTAGCTGTGGCTATCCTGACACTCGTTCTGTAGACCAGGATTGTCTTGAACTCACAGCGATCCACCTGCCTCTGCCTCCTGAGTGCTGGGATTAAAGGCCTGCGTCCCCATTGTCTGACTCCCCTGATTTTATACAGGCTTGGGACTATAAAGAGAAGAATGTTATATAGAGTTGCTTGCCTAGCATACAAGGAGCCCTGGACTCTGGGCACAGTCCTCATCATATAATAAAATTAGACTTGGTGGCACACGCCTATGACCATGCACCCAGAAGGTAAAGGCAGAAGGGACAGAAGTACAAGGTTTTTTTCAATACATAGGAATTTTGAGGCCAGCCTGGACTTTGTGGGATCTTGTCTCTAAAAACAATAACGATGATGATGGTTGTGGTGGTAGTGGTGGTGGTGGTAGTGGTAATAAATGTTCGAAATGATGTTAGCATTTTTACTATAAATGTAAATTTATGTGCAAAAAAGCTAAAAGAGTGTTATGCTGAGTTTGCAAAGTTAGATAGCTTTAAGAATTTTTCCCTTTTAAATGCTTTTTTGGTACTATCTTCAATTGTCATAATGAACATTTATTACATTCATATTAAACTTGTCACAAACTCATTCTTCAGTTTCATAAATGCTCAGAACTGTGACTCAGACACGGGTGCAAACATCTGAACTACTAGGAATCGTGGTCTTTGGGAGGAAAGGATAGGGACAGGCCAGGAGTAGGTATGCCCCTGCTTGACACAGACAAATCCCTTTTCAGAGGACCTTGCAGCTTCTCTCTGTGCCTGTGCAAAGAAAATCTGGAAATCTGAGGATTCTCCTGCCTTCTCTGTCTTTCCCTCCCCCAACTCTCTTCTTCCAAGTTCCTCCAATCTTTTTTTTGTCCCAACTGCTTGAAATACAATACTTGAGGTAGAAAGAAATTCAGTCAAATGTGAAGACACTCAGACCAGAAGAATACCCTGCTCAGGCCCAGGTCATAGGAGGAACCCAGAGCCTACTGAGAGGAAACAAGTTCAGAGTGAGGCCTGGCCTACTGAGCCTTGGGCACCTATGAGGGTCAGCAGGATAGGGGCAGTGGCTGGACTGGGGTGGGGGTCTCCTGGACAACAGAAATGGTCCCAGGAAGTTGTTCAGTGGCTTTTTCTGGAGAGATGTGAACCAAGTTATCCACCAAAGCTATGACTCCTGGGGCAATCAGGAATTACTCCATACCCAAGTCTATTCTGGAGAACCAGTAGGTCTTTTGGGGTTACTCTTAGGAAAATGACCTAGGATTAGTCATAGCTCATCCCAGTGGGGTGTCCACTCATGAGAGCTGTGTCCCTGGAGCTCCTTGGAAACCTCCTGAGAGGGAATCTTGCAAGTTAACTGAATCCTGTGAGCTTCCCTCCTCTTTCTTGGAGGGAAAATTTCCTAGATACACAACAGGAGGCCATTGTAGCTTCTTTACCCTCTGCCCTCTGCTTGCCTCTGTTTTTATCAGAGGATTCTGGAGAAGAAAATAGTCCCAGCCCAAATTTAGTCTGGCTAGCCTGGCCCTTCACACACCCCTGTTTTCTAGGAAGAAGAACCCACCAAACGCTAATCTCTTTGAAATAATTCCTCTTCTCTTTGCTTCAGCCAACCCCACTGCACGGAGAGGGCTGGAGGGTGGCGGGAGATGCTGTTCAACTTAGGGACACAGTCCTGACTGCCCTCGCCAACACTTCTGGTGAAGTCAGCTTCCTGCTTTTCCAGTGGCAGTAGGCTATGGAGTGCACTGCGTTAGAGTGTGGTATGTAAAGTCCCAAACACAGACTGGACGTCTTTGATGCTTAAAACAATATGGGGCAGCAAAATGGATCAAAGTGCTTGTGGCCAACCTTGACCACGTGAGTTTGATCCCTGGGACAAGCGCAACGGGAGGAGAGAACTGAGTCCCTCAAGATGTACTCTAACCACGCGTTGTGGCATGTGCAAGAGTGTGCACACATCGCACACACATAAACACACACACACACACACACACTCACATAAATGATCAAGATGTACTCTAACCAGGAGTTGTGGCATATACAAGTGTATGCACACATATATACATATATAAATAAATGATCAAGATGTACTCTGACCACGCATCATGGCTAGTCTGAGTGTGTGCACAGATACATATAAATAAGTGTAATTTAAGAAACAATGCATGTCTACCTCTTCAGGGAAAGTAAAGCCCCGTGACTTTAGGGATTTAAAATCACCGCCTACTATCAAAGGTTACTAAGGGTTACCAAGTCATAGGAACAGGAGCACAGAAGACATGCTAGGGCTGATCCAGTGCAAAACCAACTCTAGTTCCTTCCCCTCCAAAGCCAGCTGTGCAGGGGTGGCCATGTCAGGGGTGGCCATGTCAGGGGTGACCTGGGGACTGAATGAGCTGCAGGGAGGCTGTTGCAGAGCAGGGGGTGGGGGTGAGGGTAGGTGGGGGGTGGGAGGGATGGGGAGAGATTGGGCCCAGGTCCTCGCTGACTTTGATGAGTACCAGTGCCCAAGAGCTTTCAGAAACTGGGACCTTATGTGACTCAGGTCATTGCCTGCCAAGGAAAACCAAAGGAAGGCTGAGGCTTGTGATCAAATCTGCAAATCTGCGGTCTGCCTTTCCTCCTGGGGGCTCAGAATATGCAAACTGCCTTGAGGGCAGAATCTCCCTGAACTCTGAATGGAGAGCGATTTAACCAACTGATTTGCTCAAATTGTTTTGAATGGCAAATTTTAAAAGGAAAAACAAATCTGTATTGCTTTTCCTGAAATGCCTTTCCGGATCATTGTTGAACTAAACCTACCGATCATGAAGCACAGTTCACTGATAGAACTGAAAGAGCGTCACCAGTATAGGCCAGGCTGTCGGAGAGAGGCAGAGGCAGGAGGATCTCTATGAGTTCAAGGTCATCTTGGTCTATATTAAAGCTCCAGGGACAACAGCCTGGACGACAACAACACCACAACAACAACAACAAAAAGCTCGATCATACAAAACCTTACAAACAGTTTTTTAAAATCTCACATCAGAATTAATCAGTTCCGATGTCAATGCACCATAATGGATGTATAGTTTGAATTCAAATTGGCATTTGCATTTCCTCCCGGCTCTCTGGGGCGGGGCTCCCCTGTCCCCCTCTTCTGCTGCTCAGACAGTTTGGCGCTCTGTAAACTGGGGGCCTGCCCTGAAATCTCCCAAACAGGTAGCCCCCCCCACCCGTTCTCTCGTCTGCTATTTTGGGTACATCCCCTCACATCCTCTCTACTTGACTAGGAAACCCCAAGTTCAGCCCCTCTGAGCCCACCTCACCTCATTTCCTGCTACCTCCCTCCATCTGCAAGCTTCCTCCCACCATTAAAAATGACTTTTAAAAATATTTATCTATTTTTATATGCATTGATGTTCTGTCTGCATGTCTGTCTGTGTGAGGGCGTCAGATCTGGAACTGGACTCACAGACCATTGTGAGCTGCCATGTGGTTGCTGGGAATTGAATCCAGGTCCTTTGGAAGAGCAGCCAGTGCTCTTAACAGCTGTGACATCTCTCTAGCCTAAAAAGTGACTTTTTATGATACCCTTTTATGCCCCTCCTTCAGAGGCTCAGTCCCGAGACATCACTTAGCCTTGCCTATATTCTGTAATGAACACTCATAGCGCTATTTCTGTGTTCCTTTCTCAGCAGAGTCTAGTACAGTACTTTAGGAGTAGAATGAAAATCAAAGGCTTCTTGTAGCACAGAATCTTTCTCCACAGAGGTCAAACAGAAAGAAAGCCCTCCCCTTATTAGCTCAATAAACCAGAGTGTGTTATCCTAGACAATGTACTAGGAAATGTCGAGACAGGAAGCCTTCCTCCCTTCCCATGGCTCAGCAGACACACTCAAATGCATCACTGTCCTTAAGTTTATCAACAACTGCTCATGAAGCAAGAGGACCTGATAGCATATACATACGTGTGTGTGTGCATGTGTGTATATGTGCGTGTGTGCATGAGTGCGTGTGTGTGTGTGTGTGTGTGTGTGTGTGTGTGTGTGTGTGTGTGTAAAGCTTACATCCAGTGCCCTTCTCAGTCATTTCTACTTTGTCTCTTCAGACAGGGTCTCTTCTTTTTACCTAGAACTCATCCATTTGATTAGGCTGACTGGCCAGAGAGCTCCAAGGATCTCTCTGTCTCCATTTCCCCAGCGCTGGGGTTACAAACACATCATGCTTAGCTTCTTATATTTTGGGGTGTGAGCCTAGCCTTTAATAACTGAGCCATTTCTCCACCCCCAGGTTTAGCTTCTTAATATGGGTTCAGAGGCTAGAACTCATATCTTGGAGCTTGAAAATAAGTATTTTGCTGACTAAGCCACTCCCCCAGTCCCTGAACAGTAGTCTTTGTACCTTTATTCACTAGCTTTACCTGTGGGATTACGCTGATCACTTTTGCTAGCCAATTGGCTCTGTCCAGAGGACAGCCAACCTCCTCATACCTTAGTGGCAGGAGGTAACTTGGAGTCTCTGAAAACTCCTGCATCCCCAGAGATGGAAGATGGTGCTCACATTTCCAAGTCACAGTGCCCGGGTCCTGGAGAAAGGCATTTCTACAAGACACAGTGGACCAAAGGCCCGGTAGGTTTTGACTCACATACATTCAGAGAGGAGAAATTACTTACAAACTTTCTGAAGTAACCGTTTTAAGAGAAAGGGGGGACCAGAGAGAAAGGACCTTAATCTTGTTTTCAACAAGCTGAATTAAACCTCTTGGTCTTAGTCTTTAATTGTTCTTAAATATGTCTGGCTTTGTTGGGTCCCTGCAAACTCTACAGCCAGCAGAGTAATTATTCTCGAGAGGTAAGAAGAAAACGCAGTTCAGCATGACTTGGTTATCCGTCGCAGGAGCTAACATCAGGAATCTGACCCTGAGTGGTTTATTGTAAGCATATTCAAGTACAGTAAAATTTTGGGGGAAATCCCAGTAACAATTACCTCAATCCTTTGTGTACAATAAACCTTAAAGCGTGACGAAAGTACATGTGACCTCTTCCTTAAAGATGGGTACTATAGCTTAGGGACCTAGGACCTCACGTCTAGGATTTGGTCATATGGATAGTGTAGAGGTTACCAAGCTATAAAGTACATGTGACATCTCACATAAGGATGGGATCCATTGACTGAGAAACAAAGCTAAAGGCCAGGGAGGAAGCGTCTGGGATAAATGTAATAGTCTGGAGGACTCACATGAAGCCCTACAGATAGCACCAGGTTACTAGGTTACTAACTGCATCTACTCTCAACCTTCCAG
>BTHU01000008.1:120481719-120591719 GCA_036184795.1 Tokudaia tokunoshimensis | reverse complement strand
CAATAAATAAATCTTTGGAAAAAAAAACCAAAACATGTTCTTAATGGAGAATACTTAATGTGACTAAGAGAAGAATCCAAGCAAATATAGTAAAAACCAAATCTCCTTTCTTGGTCCTTTGGTCCCCAGAATTGCCCTGTGACACTGTTGCCCCCAGGGATTCAGATTCACACACACACACACACACACACACAACCTTTTCCAACCTTCTCCCAAATGGAAGCACTCTGTGTCCGTGGGCCTCACGTGGTCCTCGTGGTTTTGCCTTGAAGCAGGCCTTCAGTGTTCTGTCATCCAGATTCATTGTAGTTAGGTCTGCCAGGACTGATCAGAGCTCAGTAAAGGGCATCCTACTCCCCTCCACTTTCAAAATAGGCAAAGAAAGGTAAGTTTCTTACGTTAATGGAAACAAAAAATACCATCTTTACCATGCAAAATTTCCACAATGTTCAGGGGCTGGTAATAGAAGAGTTCCATGGGCTAACACTCAGAAGACCTCTGCAAGTATCTGCTGTAACACACTGGAACAGGCTCTCTCCTTAGAATAGCTTACAGTCAATCAGGAGACTGAACCCCAGACTTGCAGAGGGACCCAGCAAGCCCAAAGGCTCCTAGCTCATCTCTGCCTAGAGCATTCCATCCTCTGAGTCCACAGAAGCTGTTGGACTGGAAGACAGATCCCAGGTCAGAGAGTTTTTCCTCGCTTTGGGGTCACTTTTCACACTGGGAGAAGGAGGAAGAGCGTGGCTGTCCTGGGGTCCCCCACTTATGACCTCCACACGTCATATCTCCACGTGGTATGTCTTCTCATACCCAGGAAGATAATCTTCTCCGCATAGCAAGCCTCTTAGGCTAAGCAACAACTCCTGCTTGCTCATCTGTCAACTACAGATATATGAGATATCACATTTTAGGGGATATTTATTTATTTACTCATTTATTTGTGAGACAAAGTCTCAAATATCTCAAATTGAAGTGAAACTTGCTGAAGCTTGCTACGCAGCCAAGGATGAGGTGACCTTGAACTCTGGTTCTCCTGCCTCCACCTCCTGATTGCTGGGATTGTACGCGTATACTAACATGCCTAGTTTATGTGACTCTGAGGTCCGACCCCAAGGTTCTGTGCTCCCTAGGCAAGCAGTCACACCATAGCTACATCCTGAGCCAACAGTCTGGTACTGACTGGCTTGAACACTGCTGAGTAAGACCACGACAAAGGCTCTCCTCAGAGAAAAGGGCCCTGTGGCCTGAAGCAAAGACTGCCTATGCAATCCCACCAGCCTGAACTCCATCACAGCCCGAGGTGGTTCAGAGCAGACAGCCCAGTTCACCAGGAGAGAGGCTGGCTGGCCGACATGTGAATTCACAGACAGGGTGATGCAGGAAGGAGCCATGGGTGGGTGGGTGAGTTGCAGCAAGACTATTGTGAGTGGGGCACACTGGGTGTGGAAACTCCCTCTGTTAAAAACCATGAGCTACGCTTTCCATTTCAATGGGGAAGGAGGCCATGGTAACCAGGAAGTGCAGCCTGAGATAACTTCAGACTTCTGAAGGGTCTGTCTGTGGTTTCAAGAGGCAGAGGAGGAGGAGGCCCAGAGGAGCAGTACGGAGTGACCGACCAGCACATCCTGGCTGGGAAGTGAGGGGAAGGGGACAGGTGTTATTACCCAACTTGTGGAGAAAGAATAATGGATACGCTAGGGCTGGGAGTATCCCGCCACTCAAACCAAAAGCAGCAGGCTGGCCGAGCCCGTCCTCCGCCTAGCGTCAGCTGATGCTTCTCCGAATACAGAGCCCACATCACAACAGTACTTCTTCCTCACCTGTTGCTGCCAGATGTCCAACCCAGTGCAATTGGGATGGAGGAACTTTCCACACAGAATTAACCCTGGCAAAATCCCGGGTACTATGAGTCAAGGGTGTAGGACTACGTTGGTTATTTTCCTCATACTAACGACCAATACCAGACAAGAAGCAACTAGGGGAGGAAGAGGTTAAGGCTTCTTCTATAATAGTCTGGGCTGAGGCTGTCTGCTCTGGACCACCTCAGGCTGAGATGGCGTTCAGGCTGCAGGACAAACATAGGCAGTCGTTGCTTCAGGCCGCAGGGTCTTTTTCTCTGAGCATCTCTGCTGTGATCTTACTTAATAATACTCGAGCTGGTCAGGAAGCTGCCTCACAGCTGGTGTGTCCCTCCTTCCCGAAAGGAGGTGGCTTACCGACTGGTGGGATCATTCTGGTGTGAAGTGGTGTGAGGTCCTGGCAGGTGTGTGAGGCAGTGGGTTACCATGCGCCTGTAAGTTGGAAAGCTCACTGTCTAGCAGGTTTGGGACCCTAACCTATGGCTCCAGCCACACTTAGGAGTATTTTGTTTTTGTTTTTGTTTTACCAAGACAGGATTTTATTGTGTAGCCCTAGCTGTCCTGGAACTTACTCTGTAGATCAGGCTAGCCTCAAACTCCAAAATCTGCCAGCCTCTGCCTCCCAAGTGCTGAGATTAAAGGCACCACCAGGCCCCTGGCTACAGGGGGTCTCTCTATGTTGTTAACTCAATATTTAAAATCCTTCACGTGGGACTGGAGTGACAGCTCAGGAGTTTGGAGCACTTGCTGCTCTTCCAGAGGACTTAGGTTCAATTCCCAGCACCTACATGGTGGCTCCCAACTGTCTGTTTCAGGGGTTCCAATACCCTCTTCTGGTCTGGGCACCAGGCACATGCATGGTGCCGGCAAGACATGCACACATATAAATAAATAAATCTTTACAAAAATTACAAATAAATTAAACCCCTCACAGATGTGCTGAGATATGCATTTCCATGGTGATTCTAAATTCCATCAAAATGCTGGAGAGATGCAAGTACTACTCTTGAAGAGGACTCAGGGTGGCTCCCAGGTCAGGGTGGCCTACAGCCACCTGCAAGTCCAACTCCAGAGGATCAGTCAATCTATTGTCCCCTTCAGGACTCAGCAAACGCCTTCCCACACACAAACCCACATGCACATAATTTTAAATAAAAAAGGAACCATCATGGTGTGGCTCACATCTTTGATCCCAGCATTCAGGAGACAAAGACAGATAGATCTCTGTGAGTTGCAGGCCAACGGGGTCTACATATCCAGTTCTGAGCAAGCCAGGGCAGTAGAGTGAGACCCTGTTGCAAAAATAAAAATAAAAAAAGAAATGTTTTAGAAGATAGGATGAGTGAAGACGAAAGCTAGTTTAGATTGTCCACCCATTCAGTGTTTTCTCCCGCTTGCTGCATACAGCCAGAGAGAACCTCGATCCTCTAAGGCTCACGTGGTCACGTTTCTCCTTCCGCTCCAGGACCTCACCATGCCCACCTCCTTCCCCGAACTGGATCTAGAGAATTTTGAGTATGATGATTCTGCTGAGGCTTGTTATTTGGGCGACATTGTGGCCTTTGGAACCATCTTCCTGTCCATCTTCTACTCCCTCGTCTTCACGTTCGGTCTGGTGGGAAATCTGCTGGTGGTCCTCGCCCTCACCAACAGCCGGAAGCCCAAGAGCATCACTGACATCTACCTCCTGAACCTGGCTTTGAGTGACCTGCTCTTTGTGGCCACCTTACCCTTCTGGACTCACTACCTCATCAGCCACGAGGGCCTCCACAATGCTGTGTGCAAGCTCACGACTGCCTTCTTCTTCATTGGCTTCTTTGGGGGCATATTCTTCATCACCGTCATCAGCGTCGACCGGTACCTCGCCATCGTCCTGGCCGCCAACTCCATGAACAACCGGACAGTGCAGCACGGCGTCACCATCAGTCTGGGTGTCTGGGCGGCGGCCATCTTAGTGGCATCACCCCAGTTCATGTTCACAAAGAGAAAGGACAACGAATGTCTGGGTGACTACCCCGAGGTCCTGCAGGAAATCTGGCCGGTGCTCCGCAACTCGGAAGTCAACATCCTGGGCTTCGCCCTGCCCCTGCTTATCATGAGCTTTTGCTACTTCCGCATCATCCAGACGCTGTTTTCCTGCAAGAATCGCAAGAAGGCCAGAGCGGTCAAGCTCATCCTCCTGGTGGTCATTGTCTTCTTCCTCTTCTGGATGCCGTACAACATCGTGATTTTCCTGGAGACTCTCAAATTCTACGACTTCTTCCCTAGTTGTGACATGAAGAGGGACCTGAGGTTGGCCCTCAGTGTGACGGAGACAGTGGCGTTCAGCCATTGCTGCCTCAACCCCTTTATCTACGCCTTTGCTGGAGAAAAGTTCAGAAGATACCTGAGACACCTGTACAGGAAGTGCCTGGTCGTCCTGTGCGGTCATTCCGTCCACGCCAGCTTCGCGCCGGAGCCCCAGAGGAGCAGACAGGACAGCATTCTGAGCAGCTTCACTCACTACACCAGTGAGGGAGAGGGATCTCTCCTGCTCTGAAGGGGTCTCCCCGACCCTAACTCCATCAAGAACCCAGAGTTCTTGCATCTGACTCTGTGTAATGAAGGCAGATTCCCCCGACCACTCCCCCTGCGTCTTATGTGCAAGAAATATGGACCAGATGCCTACAAATCAACCCCGTGGTGTTTTTGAAAAATTTATGTTCAATGTGTGGAAAACACATGTATCTCTTACTGCAAATGTTGAACATTGGGGCTTACTGGTGACAAAGATTCTAACCAGATTAGTGTAATTACGAAGGGGTTGGTGAGTCCTGGTCGCAGGATCATGTGAGAAGGCATGACTAAGTAAGTCCTCAGACTGAGTGGGAACCAAGGCTTAGATCCAATGTCCCCCCTCTGACTAAGTCCTCAGACTGAGTGGGAACCAAGGCTTAGATCCAATGTCCCCCCTCTGACTAAGTCCTCAGACTGAGTGGGAACCAAGGCTTAGATCCAATGTGACCTTCAGATCGTTCATAGTGACAGATCATCCACACTTGATCATCAAAGAAGGGCCTCATCCTTCTCTGACTTCAAAATCAGCATTCCTAGGGAACGCCTCCATTGGTCGAGTGTGTCAGATGCCCACCCCTTGACTCGGTGGTGTTATTGAAATAGAGGGGATACCTAAGATGATGTTGGAATCTCAAGGTTAGTGGTTGAGAGAGGCAGATCTCTAAGAAGTTGGAGGGTGGGAGCTACTCTGATAGAATAAGAATGGCTCACCTGCCTTACCGTGGAGCTCACCCAGGCCTTCCCTCAGTAACCAGCAGTGTCTACTGCCAGCGTCTTCACTAAGCCTCTCTTGAGAATGTCCTGACCTCTCCAAGGGTTAGAGTTTGGGTTACTGCCCACGGCATCAAATGCCATCTCAAGGGCCTGTCCTCCAAGATCAGGAAGACAGGATGCAGTTCTAACAGACTCCACGCTGACTCTTCACTCCCACTGGACTCCACCCACACGGTTGGCCAGGTCCCTTCCATTCGTCTTCACCCACGTCCCTCCACTCCTCTCAGCCCAGGGGGAGAAATAGAAAGAGACATGCCCCAGAGTAAGGGGATAGATTCATATCCCAACTCTTGCTTGCACACTGGGGAGACTGGAGTCAACGGAGCTTCAGTCCCCTCATGTAGAAAGGGGACTGTGTTGCCTTCATTCATTCTAGCGTGGCACATCAGCCAGGACTTTAGCGGTCCCTGGATCAGGCGTTGTTGCCCTGCCTCTGAGAAATGGAGCGGGTGGAGCGGAAGGAACCAGCAGGCCTTGCTGCAGGACACAGCCAGACAAGAGGAGACTCATTCCCACAGTGTCCCTCAGCATGTGCCTAGATCTACAGAGCCACTCCCATCACCCCCCCCCCCCCCCCGCTGCAGAGCAGCTTGCTTTCTCCCCTGACCCTGCAAGCATCATGTACGATCTAACCACAGGAATGTCTTCATGCATTCACTGACTCAGGTCTCACTGACAGGTTCACATTGAGAGGTCCAGTTCTGCAACTCACTTTTTAAAAAAACACTGAGTTTCTGATAGCTCTCTGTCCCTGTGCTGATTGTAATAACCATTTCAGAAGTCTCTCCCAGATGGTGGCCCCAGTGAGGAAGTTGTGGCCCGTTGCTCATCTCGGCATGTCTGATATCTCCTTGGCAGTCTGTATGTTTGTGTGGAGGATGACAGATAGACTGAGTCACATCCCCCACAAGCATGTCCAACTTTCTGTCATTGCAACACAACCCTGTCATATACAAAGGTCACCCCTGAGAACCTCAAAATTGAGTTGCCAAAGTGGGGGCCTGGAGAGATGACTCAGTGGTTAAGAGCACTGGCTGCTCTCCCAGAGGAATGGGGTTGGATTCCCAGCACCCTCATAGTGGCTGACAATGATCTGTAACTCCAGTTCCAGATGACTCAACACCCTCTTCCAACTTCTGAGAGCACCAGATATGTGCATTGTGAACAGACATACATGAAGGCAAACACCCATACATACAAGTTAAAAAGAAAAAACTGGTTTTTCAAGATAGGTTCTCTCTATGTAGCCTTGGCTGTCCTGAAACTCTTTATGTAGACTAGGCTGGCCTAGAACTCAAATCCACCTGCCTCTGCCTCCTGAGTCCTGGGATCAAAGGTATGTGCCACCATGGCAGGCTTAGTAAATAAAGGTTGTTTATTTTCAAAAGTATCATATAATGTTTTAATTAAGTGTATGCTTTGATGTTGGTCCGTATTTACTGCTGTCCCGGGTCACATGGTTAAACATGCCTACAGTGTGTCTATTTCACTTGCAATTCTGTCAATAAACGTTGGGTTTCCTTCCAGTTTTTAACAAGTACACGTCTCATGGCACTATAATCTGTGGAAGTTTCTTCTCCCTGTTCACTTATTTCTATTAGATAAATTCTTTGTCATGGTGGTAACTGGGTCAAAGGGCATGGGAACATTTCAGCTCTGTTCTCTATGTATATATGATTTCATCAAAAAGCAAAGCCTAGCCAGCTGTGCTAACCTACACCCTTATAGACAGTATTCACAAGGCAGAGGGAGGTATCTCTGCCAGTTCAAGACCAGCCTGGTCACATTGGAAGACTGTGAAGAAGGAAAAAAAAACCCTAAAGCTCTATCGGGAAGGCCAACTAATCCTCAGCATCTAAGGCATCTTCATTTTGATGAACCCAGAAGTAATGGAGTTTACAAGTCTGTCACATGCAGCCATCTTGTGCCGCCGTCTTGTCTCTGGGCAGGACTGCCTTGACTGCCAAGTTCAGTAAGAGCCAGTGCAGCTTCCTTGAAAAATTTTAACATTGATTGATCAGTTGTGTGTACATGTAAGTGTGTATGCACATGTATGTTCATGCATGTGTATGCATGTGTGTATATATATGTTTATGTACATGAGTACATATGTATATATATGCATATGTGTGTGCATGTACATGAGTACATATGTATATATGCATGTGTGTGCATGTATGTATGTGTGTACATGTGTATATATGTATATGCATGTGTACATGTGTGTACCCATGAACACACATGAAGAAACTCAGAGAACAAATGGCAGAAGTCGGGACTCCCCTTCCACCACGTAGGTCCTGGGATCAAACTCAAGTTGAGGGACTTGGTGGCAATCGTCTTTACCTGGTGAACCACCTCTCCAGCCCCGGTTTAGTTATTGCATACATATGACCTTCATTTGATAGCAACAATTTGTTACAAGCTCTGTATGAAGCACATGTCCTAGCTGGCTCCAGAGGTGTTTCCACAGCAGTGAGACCATGCCTCTGTCCTACGTGATTTTGATTTAATTTTTTTTGAGATAGAGTCTCACTTTTTAAAGCAGGCTGGCCTGGAACTCAGAGATCTGCCTGCCTCTCCCCCTGGAGATTAAAGGTATGCCCCACCACACTGGACTTGATATCTGTGGACAGAAAAGGCCTGACTGCTTAACTTGCTTGCTGTATGACAGAGCAGAGGTAAAAACATCTGACCCAAGACTTTAGGGATACGAGCCTCTCCAGGTACAGCAGGGGCTGTCTGCCAGGAGGCGTGGATGTGAATCCGTGTGAGAGAGCATGGGGCTCCTTCAGTGTCAGACCCTCAGTCCAACTGATGAGTCATGAACGTTTTCATCAAAGTTTAACCTGTACCTGGACTTCCATGTAGAGAAGAAAGAATTCTTCTGGCCTGAGGAGCAAACTGAGGAAAACAAATAGTTTCTTTTCTACAAACTAATTGCACTGAGCAAGTGAAATAGGTCAGGCGATAAAAGGGCTTTGCTACCAAGACATTTAACCTGAGTCCTCAGGACTCCGGTGGTGCAAGGAGAGGAACACCTGTACTCACTCCACACAGGTACCGAGGTGCACGCGTGCGCACACGTAATTAAAATAAAATAATAAATCAGTATCCTCTATTTTCTCCTCTGCTTTGCTGAGCAGGACAGGATGGGACAAACACAAGGAGTTTCACTGGAAATCCCCACACGGCGAGGACACATTTGAGGCAATCGGCCTTCGGCATATAATTGGGTCAGACCTACTGCAGCCTCTGCGCTTGGAGCTCCAAATAGCAAGGGATGAATGGTGGTATGCTCTGGAGGCAGGAGACCTGTGATAGCCCAGCACGCGCCGGAGGCCTTCAGCAACTCCCATACCTTCTCAGAGGCTCGAAGTTCTTATCAGAGAGAAGGAAATACAGAGCTTGTTCTAGTGTTTCAAGGGGTTAGTAAGACTCTAGAGTCACATCTGACAAGCAGTCCTGTTTTCCTGGTCCTCCCTTTTCTGCAGGAGGACACACCCAGTAGCTTGTCTTTGCTTCTGTTTTTCTTAGTTCTAGGGTCACAGATTACTGAATGGTCAGAAGTAACTGGGTGCATTGCAGTCTTTGGCTAGGCTGCCTTTTGTGATGGTGTGGTTTGGTCTGTGTGTGTGTGTGTGTGTGCAAATGTGTGTGCGCAAATGTGTGTGTATGTGTGTATATGAGAGTGTGTGCATATGAGAGTGTCAGTGTATGTGTGAGAGTATGTGTGTCTGTATGTGTGTTTGAGACTGTGTATATACATATGTGTGTGCATGTATGTGAGAGTGTATGTGAGTGTGAATGTCAGTGTGATGTGTGAGTGTATGTGTGAGTGTGTCCATGTGTGAGAGTGTATATGTTTGTGTGTATGTGTGAGTGTACGTGAGAGTGTGTATGTGTGTGAGTGTGTATGCATGAGTGTGTGTGTGTGTGCTTGTGTGTGAGTATATTATGTGTTTATGTGTGAGTGTGTGTGTGAGAGAGTATGTATGTTTGTGTGTGAGTGTGTATGTATGTGCTCGTATGTGGGTGTATGTGTGCATGTGTGTGAGTGTGTGTGTGTGAACGTGTGTATGTGTGAGTACAAGTGTTCCTGTGTGTGTGTGTGTGTGTGAGAAAGAGAGATGGAGACAGAAACAGAGGTCAATCTTGGGTTTTATTCCAGAAGGCATCTATCTTCCTTTTTGAGACAGAGTCTGAGTCCCTCTCGCTCTCTCCCTCCCCCTGCCCCCCTCTCTCTGGGGTCTGAGTTTCACCTTGCTAGGCTGGCTGGCAAGAAGCCCAAGGGTTCTGCCTGTCTCTGATTCCCCTGTATGGGGACAAAGCATACATGCCAGTCTTTTACCCTTGGGATCAAACTCAGGTCCTTGAAATTGCACAGTGAGCACTCTACCAAACAGCTTCCCGCTGCGGCCCCCAAATGCACAGGGAAAGGTAGCCAGCCAATCTGGACTCAGAGCACAGTAGGAAAAGGCACATCCTAGCTCCCCATCGGCCCTGCCTGCCCTGCCTGTCTCCATCTTGGTCACAGCACACATCATCCATCCTCCAGGAGCAGAGACCACGGGCGGATAACAGAAAAAGCTGGAGAAGAAGGTCTGCAGGTGCGTAGCCACAGAGAGGCTGAGGCGCATGACCCAGACCACAGGTAAGTCTTGCCCACGGGTGAGGGTCGTGCTGCAACCTTCCAGACGTCAGGATGCACAGAAAAAGTCATCAGTAAAGGAACAGGATGCCCAGAGGCAAAAGCAGTCAGCCCAGACCTTGCACAGACACGGTGGATGCCGGGGAGAGCTGTGCCCAGGGGCTGCCCAATGCCAAATCCACCCACTTCTGCCTTAGTCCAGCCTCATTCAGGGACGCTCTACAGACTGAGTCCGCACCCCCACCCCCCCAGGGATCTTGCCACTGAGAAAGATGGACCATGTGTACTTTCCATTCCCGGGAGTATTTTTGGTCCACACTGCACACCAGTGGAGCCTCTCCTGACTCAGAACTTAATTTTCTTTCCCACTGTACCCCATGGGGACCACAGCAGCTCCAACGTGACTGGAAGATGTTGTTGCTTGCATCACTGGCTGGATAGGCAGCCTCGTTCGGGGTGATTCCAATACAGTACAGAAGGTGGTCTCAGCACGTTCAGAAATAGCCAGCTTCCCTTCGAAGGAGCCTCTGAAGTCCAACGAGGCCCTGGTTGTTTTCTAGATTCTGTGAGGCACCAGGTCTCCACATCTCAGTTGGTAAAGTGCTCGCTGGTAAAGCAGGAGGATCTGAGTTCAGTTCTCAAATCCTGTGTGAAAGAGCTGGGTACGGGGCAGGTAAGAGGGCTCAGCGAGTCAAGGTGCTTGCTGCCAAGCCTGATGATCTGAGTCCAATCCCTGATACCCATATGGGGGAGGGAGCGAACTGACTCCCACAGGTTGTCTTCTGACCTTACATGTACACACGTGTACGTACAATAAATAAACAGAAAATGTGAACGAGGAAAAGGATAGCTGGATGTGATGGTGCAAGTTTGTAATCTGTGTGTTTGTATGTGTGTGTATATGTGTGCGTATATGTGTGCGTATATGTGTGTGTGTATGTGTGCATATGTGTATGTGTGTGTGTATGTGTGTGTGCACATGTGTGTGTGCGCATGTGTGTGTGTGTGTGCGTGTGTGTGTGCGTGTGCGTGTGATGTACATGGTGCACACAAGCACATACCTAGACACGCCTCTGCCCCTGGCTGAGCAGCACCCAGAACAAAGAGTGTTCATGCATCACACGTGGAGCAACAGGCCCTTAAAAAAAAAAAAAGACAAAGGGGGTTGGAGAGATGGCTCAGCGGGTAAGAGCACTGACTGCAATTCCAGAGGTCCTGAGTTCAAATCCCAGCAACCACATGGTGGCTCATCATATAAATTAGAGAGAGACAGACAGAGAAACAGAGAGACAGACAGAGAGAGAGAAAATGGGGAGAGGGTAACCCTGAGGGTTGGCTGCACAGAGCAGGCCGGAAAAGTCGGACTGAGGGGCCTCATGTCTGCACCTGCTGTTTACTTCCTGCACTTCCCTGATAGCCCTCCTTCACTCAGGCATCCGTCCAGCATCCTCACACAAGAGCCTGGGCTCCTGAGAGTGTCAGGGAACACTTCTCAGGAAGTTGGCCAGCCGGGGAGAAGCCGGAGCCTTCAGACCAGGATGTCCATGTTCTCTCTCCCTGGGCCCCTTTCTCTTTCTCTATTAGTCCTTTCCCACGCCTGTCCTGAAGCCATGGCTCCCTCCCTCATCAGGCTGGGGAGGGGGAGGGGCAAGGCTGTGTAGGATGATGGGGGGTGGGAGACGGATGGTGTCTGACTTGGACAGCCTTAATTAGGAAGGTGGGTTTTTTTTTTCTTTTAAGATTTATTTATTTATTTTATGTATGTGAGCATACTGTCACTGTCTTCAGACACAGAAGAGGGCATCAGATCCCATCACAGATGGTTGTGAGCCACCATGTGGCTGCTGGGAATTGAACTCGGGTCCTCTGGAAGAGCGGTCAGTGCCCTTAACCGCTGAGCTGTCTCTTCAGCCCAGGAACGTGATTTTTCACGTTCTGGCTCCCATGCCTCCTGCCTTCCCACCCTGAACCCTCAGCAGTGTGGTCCAAGCAGGAGTTTCCTCCAGAACCCAGGCCCCATGTGCTTGGAAGACCAGAACCTGGGCAGTCCTGTTTGCACGGGAGGGTGGACGACTTCACCCACCCAGCACCAGCCTTCACCCAGAAGGGAAAAGCCACCACCACTGTCATCCTGCCGTGGTGCAACAGAGCCCATTTTAACTCCCAGCACCTGCTGGCCCCCAGCGCTGTGTGGACGCTGGTTCTCCCTGTCAGGAGGAAGCTGAGGAGACTCGCACTTCTTCTTTGAGGTTTGTGTTGCAAGACTCTCCCTTACTCCCGACATTAAGTCCTGTTTTTACCCTCACAGCTACACGCCAAATCCTATCTGCATCTTTCTAAAAATGGGCAGCTGAAGAAACTGTGACTCACCCCCAAAATGACCAGAGAGAGGCCGACGGAGGGACTGACCCAGTGTGCCCGCCGCTCTGCATAATGGGAGAACCAAGAGTCATTGCTCTTAGGGGACAGCTAATGCCCCAATCTCTCCTTGTTATTCCTAACTGAAGGGACTGTGCCCAGGGTGGTGCAGGCTAGGAATGTATACCAGGAGGATGGCTCTGGGGGACATTGTCAGTACCCCACAGACTGAGCCAAAGGACAGAGTGACCAGGGCTGAGGAGATGACTCAGTAGGCTAAGGGCTTGCTGTGGACCAATGATAATGACCTAAGTTCAACTCTCCAGCATTCACATAAAAGCTGTGTGTGGTGGCAAGAATCTGTAACCCCAGAGATGAAGGGGCAGAGACAGATGGACACCAGGGCCCTGGTACTAACCAGGCTGGCAAACTGGTGAGCTCTGGGTTTGGTGAGAGACCCTGTCTCAAAAAATAAAGAGAAGAGCCAGCGTGGGGGCTGGAGGGATGGCTCAGGGGTTAGAGAAGCTGGGTTCGATCCCACCACACACGCAGCAGTTCATGACTCTCAGTAACTCAGTCCAGAAGGATGGGATGCAATGCCTAGGCTTATGTGCAGGCAAAACAGCCTTACACATAAAAATAATTTTTTAAAAAAAGCCATAAAGGAAGGAAGATTCTCAATATCAACCTCTGCCCTCCATACAGTAATGGGCACACATACACACAGACTCCTATACATATAAACCATATATAGACTCCTATACACACATAGACCTCCTACACACAGACCCCTACATGTACACATATACCCCTATACACACATGCATACACACACACACACACATTTATTTTAAGAAAAAAATAATAGCCATGTGTGGTAGCCCACGACTTTAATCACAGCTTGGGGGCAGGGGTGTTGATCTCTATGCATTTGAGGCCAGCTCATCTATATAGCGAATTCCAGACCACCAAAGTGACCCTGTCTCAGGGCGGGGGGGATGAACAGTAATAAGTGACTGTCACACAGACCCTGTGATAAAGCAACCTCAGCCAGGTCATCCACAGCCTTTGGTCTAAGCAGTGTCCTACAGTTTTTAAGGAATCAGTCAGTCTTTCTTAGGGTCACACTACTGTGGTGGCATGTCACGACAGGCTATTGGAGTCCTGTGGAATAAATCTAGATTGACAAAGTCAAGCACATTCATTCCCTGACAGTGTCTGAAGCTGTCTTCCCCAGCCTTCTAGCCGTCTAGCAGGGAGGGTCGTTGACTGGGCTCCCCTGGTGTCTACTCTGAGTGTCCTCTTCTTATTGATGGAGGAGGCTAGGAAGCTATGGGAAGGAGATAGAGCATCAGAGATGCAGGAGGGATCCAGACACCCAGCCTCAAAGAAAAAGGGCCAGCCCTCTAAAACTCGCTAGCGGGCCCACCCTCTGCTCACACCTCAATTTGAGATCATTTGTTTCACTTCTTAGAAAAGATCTCAAGATTGTGGATTTGAGGTGTTTTCTTCAGAAGTTGTCCTTGGAGCTGGGACCGTAGTTCGGTTGGTAGAGTGCTTGCCTCGAATTCACAGACCCCAAGTTCAACCCTCAGCATCACATAAACAAGGGGAGCAGGCCTGTCCTGAAGGCTTGAAGAGATGGCTCAGTGAGTACACAACATGTACTCGTGTGCATCCCTGCACACACATAAAAGTCCTGCATGGCAGCAGACACCTGAAATCCCAATGCTGGGAAAACAGAGGCAGGGGGATACCTGAAACTCACTGGCAAGCCAGGCCAACTGAATCAAACTCCAGGTTCAGTAAGAGGAAACTGTATATGTGTGTACAGTCTGAAAACTGTATATGTGTGTGCAAGTCACACTTATCTGCACACACACACACACACACACACACACACACGCACACACACAGGCACACGCACACGCATACGCATACATGCAAAGTGAAGACAAATTAGCTTAGGTGAAGAGCTGTAAAGACTGTTCCCCAGAAAGAAAACCAGATTGTCAAGTCATAGAGGACAACTGGGGCCATGGCTCAGCTGTCAGAGAGCTTCCCAGAATACATGAAGATCCGGGGTCCCCACCCCAGGGACTCACAAACCAAGTACTACAGTGTATGCCTGTGATGCATGCACTTTGGAAGTGGAGGTTAGACCAGGAGTTCATGGTCATTGGTTAGTAGCCCTGACTTCGAGTCCCCTACTGGAGTTCCTCAGATGGAAGGGCAGTATTCATCACTGTCTATGCTCTAGAGAATAAAAGGGTGCAGAGAAAAAGCAGAACCCAAAGATGATGCAGTCCAGGAAGCCTGGGGTGCAGCTTACAGTCCTGGGTCCCATCACACCCAAGCTCATGATCTTTCCACTGTGTAAGCCACAGTAAACGCCCCTCCTTATTTACTTTGGTTTTACTTGGGTTTCCATCATTGCGGTTTGAAGCATTAATCAGTGAAGTCTGGGGAATGTAACCTTGCTCCCAGATAGCTTCTTCAGAGACCAGAGTGGTACCCCGCCATCCTCAAAGGGCGGTTATTAGCAAACTGTTTATCCACACGGTGCACCCACAGAGGCCTTTGTCTTCCTGGCTCACGCTCTTTTCTTTCACTGTAGAAACAAAGATTTATTTGTATTATTTTAATGTGTTCGTGTGGGTGGGTGCCCATGTGAGTGAGGGAGTGTGTGTGCACATGTGAGTGCAGGTGCCTTCAGAGGCCAGAAATGGGCACCAGATCACTTGGAGCTAGAATTACAGCTGCTGTGAACTGCCCGTATGGATGCTGGGAATTAAACTCTGCAAAAGCAGCAAGTACTCTTAGCTGCTGAGCCAACTCTCCAGCCACCCACTCCAACGTGTGTGTGTGTGTGTATGTATGTATGTATGTGTGTATGTGTGTATGGGAATGTATGTTTAAGTGTACATTCACATGTGTGCATATCAAAAGTTGCATCTTCTTCAGCCTCTTTCCACCGTAATATTTATTTTTATGTATGTGAGTACTCTGTAGCTGTCTTCAGACACACCAGAAGAGGGCATCATATGGTTATTACATATGGTATTACAGATGGTTGTGAGCCACCATGTGATTGCTGGGACTTGAACTCAGGACCTCTGGAAGAGCAATCAGTGCTCTTAACCGCTGAGCCATCTCTCCAGCTCTGTCTGGCTTTTTTATGTGGGTACCGGCTGTTAAGCTCTTGTCCTCACACTTACAAGGAAAGCACTTTACTGACTAAGCCATCTCCCCAAAGCCCTAGGAGAGTTGAGACACCTTCAGCTCCTTAGGTTTACCATAGGTCACCAGTCCTTACTGATGCTTTCCTTTCCCTGACTCATAAAACCTCAGCTGGGAAGATTGACTCAGGGCATCACCAGAGCAGCAGATAAATCCTGCAGACAGAAGTCTTCGAATCACCCCAGAGCTCACCACTACTGAAGGATGAGTGGGTACCCTGAAGCACCCCACACCGCCCCATGCACCCCCCTCCCAGGGTGTGTTCCTCTCACCTCTTGGCAGCACGTCACACCCACTGCTGTACTTAAGCTTGTAGCCTTTCTCAGGAAATAGAACCACTCCCTGCCTTAGCCCCCTTTCAGAGAAGTACAAACCCTTGTGATTCAAGGCAAAAGCCTACCCTCAGGCTTGCCGCACTGTTCCTTAGTACCCTCTGAAGACTAGTTTTTCCACTGACTTGTTTGTTTTTGAGACGGTGTATCATCATGTAGACCTGGCTATCCTGAAACTTGCTGTGTAGACCAGGTTGGCTTCAAACTCACAAAGATCTGCCTGTCCCTGCTTCTCATGTCCTGGGATTAAAAGTGTGACAAAACCCAGCCTTTTCCCATTGTTTTTATTAGGTTGGTTGGCTGGCTGGCTGGCTGGCTGGCTGGTTGGTTGGTTGGTTGGTTTGCCCATTGCTTTTGATAGGTCGATCACCCACCTGCCACCGGTCACTATTCTGACCTAGACAGAGAGGAAGGAAGGAAAGAAAAAGGGACAGACAAAAATGGCTATTGCCTCTATCCATAAGACCAGGAAAAGGACACAGTAGCCAGATAGAAAGCTTTTAGAGCCATAAGAAGTGGTTGCTACTACTTCCAGCCAAGGAGGAGCCATCGAAGACCCAGTGGGAGCCACAGCCACACAGTCACACAATAGTAAAAGAAGCTTCTGGCCCCAGGTATTACCAAGTCCAAAAGGGAACCTGGCTGGACTTCTGTCCTCACCTGCAGTAGCAGTGAGCAGCGGCCCTCCCTTCTGGGCTGATGTCATCAGATGACAGCTGAAACAGAAGGTCCAGGTAAGACCAGAGGCTCACACCAAAGGTCCCCACAGCCAAGTTCTAATGAAGGTCACCCATTGAGACAAGAGCCAACAAGTTCTGAATGTCAGGGGACCGTGGCCAGATTACAGCTCTGAGCTGTGTGGATGATCTGACAAGCACTGTGTTTTGTTCTTAAGATTTATTTTGCGGGCAGTGGTGGCGCATGCCTTTAATCCCAGCACTTGGGAGGCAGAGACAGGCGGATCTCTGAGTTCGAGGCTAGCCTGGTCTACAAAGTAAGTTCCTGGACAGCCAGGGCTATACAGAGAAACCCTGTCTCAAAAAACTAAAAAAAAAAAAAAAAAGATTTATTTTGTAGGCCAAGCATAGGGACATATACATTTAAGCTTTTAAATCCCAGAACGTGGGTGGCAGAGGCAGGTGAATCTCTATGAGTTCAAGACCATATATCAAGTTTCAGGGCAGCCAGAGCTACATAATGAGGCCTGTCTGTAAACAATAACAAAAAGACAAGATATATTTTGTTCTTAGTCTCTGTGTGGGTGTGCATTCTCTGTGTCTCTGTCCAGCTCCCTGTCTCTCTGTCTCTTGTGCTTTCTCTCCTTCCCCTCTCTCTGAGCAGGAGAAACATTGTCTTTTTATGTAGGTCAAGCTGTCCTGAACCTCTCTGCCCTAGCTAGTTTTGTGACAACTTGACACAAGCTAGAGTCATCTGAGAGGAGGGAGACTCAACGAGACCATGCCTGTGTAAGACTGGGCTGTAGGCAAGCCTGTAAGCATTTTCTTAATTAGTGATTGATGGAGGAGGGTCCAGCCATTTTAGGTGGGGCCATCCCTGGTCTGGTGGCTCTGGGCTCTATAAGAAAGCAGGCTGAGCAAGCCATGAAGACAAGCTGGTAAGTAGTACCCCTCCACAACCTCTGCATCAGCTCCTGACTCCAGGGTCCTGCCCCTCTTGAGTTCCTGCCCTCACTGCTTTTGACGATGAACTGCTCTATGGAACTGTAAGTGAAATAAACCCTTTCCTCCCATGGTTGCTTTTGGTCATGGTGTTTCATCACAGTGGTAGTAACCCTAAGTCACTCTCCATGCCCGGCCCTCTAGCCTCTGCCTCTCAAGCACTGGGTTGAATGGAGACACACAAGATACACTCATGCCAGTGTTCCTGGCCATCTCAGAGGTTTATTTTTAAGCTGTTGCTGTTTCTTAAGCTCCCCCTGTGGTAAAAAAGAAAAAAAAAAAGCAAGCAGTTCTCCGTGAAAGAAGCAGACAGAAGCCTGGGAGCTAGAAAAATAGGAACCTCACATGTCCTGTTGTGTGTCTGCAAGTACAGAACTAGCCAGACAGACTGACCTATTTCTGTGAGGGGAATCGGGAAGTGTCCATTGCCTAGACTCAGCAATGCTGCAACCCTCAGCCACCAGCTAAAGATAAGCAGCTGAGAGGCCCTGCACCCAAGCGAGGGAGCCTGGGCTTTGCACACACGGTGACTCCAGATTCTTCAGGCTGCCGGGAAAGCAGGAAACCAGCTTTCCCCAGGACCTTACCTCTCCCTAAGGAGCCATATGGGAAAACTCAGAGGACCTCCTCATCCAGCACCTACAAGCTGTAATGGCCTCTCCCTCCTGGTGAGAAGGAACCTTTTCTTTAGGCTGGGACCGGCTGAGGACATCTGTGTGACCCAAGTCTCCTGAAGGTGGTTATCATTACTATCTTTATTGTCTCACTCCACTGACAACCTAGGGTCTAACCTCAGCTCTGTCACTCACAAGCCCTGCAGATAGACAAGAGTCCTTTGACCTCTCTGGACCTCTGTTTATTCATGAAAGAAATCAGGTCCTGCCTGGACATGGAGGTGTATGCCTACACCCCAAGCAGAGGCAGGAAAAGAATACGAGTTCCAGGTCAGGCTACATAGTAAAACCCTGACTCAAAAAAATTTAAAATTGAGATTATTTTTTTTCTGGCAAAAAGTATTCATCCCTCATTTCAAAGCCTCTTATCTGTAGACTGCTGATCTCAGGCAGGCTTTCTGGGTCTCTGCTTCAAGACTGAGATCCAGTAGCTGGGTGTGGTACATCATGGCAATTGGACTGTGGTCACCCAAGTGTGTTCTTCACTGGAAATAAGCTGAGAAGAAGCAAGGACACAGATAGAACGCTTCTTTCAAATAAAACCGAAGGAAGGAAGGAAGGAAGGAAGGAAGGAAGGAAGGAAGGAAGGAAGAGAATGAGCCAAATACAGCATCATGCATCTGTGTGGGCTACATAATGGTTCCAGGCCAACACAGCCACACAGTGAGAACCTACCTAAAAAGAGAGGAGATGGGGAGAAAGGAGAAAGGAAAATAGAGTGGAAGAAGGAAGAGGAAGGAAGGAAGAAGGAAGGAAATGTGGTGAATCATATTGGATTAATGTTCCCCAGAAACCAACCCATGAACCAAAGCAATCCTTAATTTCACATTCACAAAACCCTTGCCAAATATCCCCACTTCTTCAATCCATTAAAAACTACTCTGGGTCCATCCATGGCTTAGCAGGCTCAGGAGATAAACTCCAAGCCTGACGATCTGAGTTCAATCCCTGGAACCCACATGATGGAAAGGAGAAATGACTCCTAAAAGGCAGAAGATGGGCTCAGCATCCTCCATGTGACAGAGACCTTCATCAAAAGACCGTGCCATGGGCTGAAGAGATGGTTCAGTGGTTAGCACGGTCCACTCCTACAGAAGACCTGAGTCGGATTCCCAGCACCCACATGGCAGCTCACAACTGCCTGTAAGTCCAGTTCCAGGGGAGCCATGTCCGCTCTGACCTCTGTGGGCACCAGGCATGCACATGCTGCACTACATATATGCAGGTGAAAGCATCATACACAGAAAATCATTAAACAATTTTAAAAATAAAGAAAAGAAACTGTACCACTTCCTCTGACTCCCCCACACCGCTCCCCAGAAAGGTTTTGTACCTTTACTCCCTTTCTTGGCTAGAAGTAATAACGACCAGAGCTAGATCCAGACGCAGGATGATCCAGTCTGAGACAAGTAGACAACTCCTATTGCTGTTTGGTCCTCGCAAAGGCACCACGGCTGACATCGAGGGACAGAGGATCTTGTTAATTAAGGAGGAGTCTGGGTTCTGTGTCCCACAAAAAGGGAACAATCACTTGAAGGGCTCTTGAAAGGCTGGAGAGAGTCCTCAGTCCCTGGTTTTCCCATATTGGGGCCAACATTGAACTGTCCTTTCCTTGCATGTTTGACTTATGTCCCCGTCCAGACTACAACCAATAAAAGTATAACTGACACACACAAAGCTGACCCAGTTCAACAAATACAAACCAAGTGTGTAATGCAGGGAACCTAGACACGCGCCTCCATCCAAAGTGTCTACGGTGTTGGGGATTGAGCTCATGGCTTCCTGAATGCTAGGCAGCACCCTAGCAACCGAGCCACACTCCTACCTCTATTTCCTGTAATTCTTTCTGTGGGTGCCTGCTCTTGTTTTACAAACACACTAAGATCTCCCCACCACCCCCCCAACCCCCACACGTTCCTGACTCTTCTTTTGGTTCTGGATGCTGACGATTGAATATTCACAGATATCTCAATGTCAAGTCTACTCAAACTGAACTCCTGACTTTTGCCTGCGAGTCTGTGGATCCCATAGTCCGACCGCATCGGCTTTCATTCTGAGTGGGCAGGGGGCCATTGAACGGCTTTGAGTAGGAAGGAATGTGGAGCACTTGCTTGGGAAAGGATTGCCCTTCCTATGTTGAGAGTAGCCAACAGGGGGCCATTAGGAGAAACAGTCCTGGAGAAGAAAACAGCAGCCATCCTGATTGCTAAGGGTTTCCTCAGAGGTGCCCAAAGCGGCAGAGCTTCCTTGAACACAGACCCTCTAGCATCAGCCTCTCAAAGAGCTGGGATTACAGATGTGCACCAACCACCACACCCAGCCTGGCTGGTCTGCTAGGAGCATGTTTGTTTGCAGATGTGAGTAGAGGGAGATGAATTAGATATGACTCCGGAGCCGTGTCCTTAAGGAGAGGGGGGATGGACCTAAGGCAGAGCAGACAGGGCAAGCCATAGCTAAGCTAAAAGAAGAGCTGATTGCTTTGTGGTGATGGGTCTGGGTACCAGATAGGAATGGGAGCTCGTGAAGTACTTCCCACTCTTCTGGAAGTACCAATGGCAGGGATCGTCTGCCACGTGAGGAAGGGCAGGTTCACTGAAAACGGGTGTGGGACCCTGTAGGGCAGTCTGTAAACCTGGTTGAGCAAGGCTCACTCCGGAGACCCAGTAGAACATTCTACAAGGGACGGAAACCGTGAGCTATGCTCCCAGACTGCTGACTCCTCCACTCCATAATCCTGTGGCCATCAGTCACGTGTGGCCACGCCCCAGGCCCCTAGCGGTCTGGCTGGACTCCGCCCCTACAGTCACCTGGCTACAGCCAGGCTTTTCCCGCCCCACGGTTACCTGTTACCAGGTAATCCAGTCTACTATAAAAGGAGGCTTCTTGCCCCTCCTTGATCTCTTGCCCCTCTCTGCCCTCTCTTATCGCTCTCTCTTTTCTCTCATCTTTGCCCTTGTCTGCCTGTTTCCCCTCTTTCCACGTGGTCACGGCCCGCTCTCATCTCTCTATCTTCTCTTTCTCTCTTTACTTCTCTATCTCCTTTTCTCTTCCTACTCTTTTATAATAAAGCATTGAAACTATGAACTGTCCCTTCTTGTTAAAACCCGCTGTGTAAGAACATGGAGCAGGTCTCAGCGTTTCCAGACACCAGGGAAGGACCCAGCCTCCTCTCAGACAAACTTCTTCAACAGGTACACAGGGCCATGCAAATGACCCCACCTTCTGGGCAAAGACCTCTCTGCTAGTCGGGCAGCTTCTCGCTCCACAGGTACTTGGGCGCCCGCCGTTCCCATTCCTGGCCTAGCCAGTGTCCCCCTATCGCCCTGCCAGTGTTTCTCCTGTGCGCGGGGACTCGCCGCCTCCACCCCCCCGCTTCTTTTTTTCCCCACACAGGGGTGAGATGTGGAACGGGCACGTGAATGAACGGCAGCCGGAACATGACTGCTGACCAGCCATCCGGCCCCACGGAGGTCTCAGAGGCCACAGGTTAGGAGGCTCTAGTCAGCACTTTCAGATTCTCAGTTCCCTGAACGCAGTTCTGCCTACCTTGGTCCTTCTCGGTTTTGCTGTTGATTTGGCAGAAATATCTGGGGGATTCACAGTAGTCCACTCATGCTTACAGAGAAGGCCTGGGCTCATCCTAAGACTGTGTCCAACTGGAGTGCCCCATCCCATGCCCAAGGAGAATGAAGAGACTTACAGGGAGGTGCCTATCTCTGGGAGCTCTGTGGTCAAGCCTCAGGACACCCAAAATGAGGAGGCAATCTCAAAAGGCTTCTAGCATAGTATATTAAAATTCACCTGTAGCCGGGCGGTGGTGGCGCACGCCTTTAATCCTAGCACTTGGGAGGCAGAGGCAGGCGGATTTCTGAGTTCAAGGCCAGCCTGGTCTACAGAGCAAGTTCCAGGACAGCCAGGGCTATACAGAGAAACCCTGTCTCGAAAAAACAAACGAACAAACAAACAAAAAGACTCTCAAAGAACTAAAATTCACCTGTAACAAAGTTGTTTCAAAGCCAGGCAGTGGTGGTGCATGCCTTTAATCCCAGCATTTGGGAGACAGAGGCAGGTGGATTTCTGAGTTCAAGGCCAGCCTGATTTACAGAGTGAGTTTCAGGGCAGCCAGAGCTACACAGAGAAACACTGTCTCAAAAAAAAAAAAAAAGAAAGAAAGAAAGAAAGAAAGAAAGAGGGAGAAAAATAAATAAAACTAAAACAAAGTTGGGGCTGGAGAGATGGCTCAGCAGTTAAGAGCACTGACTGCTCTTCCGAGGGTCCTGAGTTCAAATCCCAGCAACCACATGATGGCTCACAACCATCTGTTTGAGATGAGATCTGATGCCCTCTTCTGGAGTGTCTGAAGACAGATACAGTGTACTCACACATAATAAATAAATGAATCTTAAAACAAAACAAAAACAAAGTTGTTTCAAGCAAAGAGAAGAACCAAGTGCTGCCAACAACCTTTGGGCCAGAAGGCAGAAGGCAAATTTCAAAGCTCCAAAATATGGAGGCAGCTCAGTCACCAGCACAGCACTGGGGTATTTAATAAACATCTTTGTGAATAAATACACCCTCCCAAGTGTGGTAGTCAGCTCTAATTGTTAACTTGCTACAAGGTAGTATTTCCTGAGAGTCTCAATGAGGGATCGTCTACCGTAGGCTGGCCTGTGGGCATGTCTTTGGGGAACTGTCTTAATTAAGTTGATTGATGTGGGAGGACGTAGCCCACAGCGGGTGGTACCATCCCCTAGGAAGGGGATGGGGAAGCAAAGCTGAGCACAAGCAAACAAGGAATGGAGCAGCACACAAGCATCCACTACACGCTTGGAGTTCCTGCTTTGATTTCCCCACAATGATGGACTGTAACCTGGAGTTGTGAGCTAAAATAAACTCCTTTCTTCCCAAGGTTGTCGTTGGGTTTGTTTGTCTGTTTGTCTGTTTCTCTGTTTTGTTTAGGGTGTTTTATCATAGCAACAGAAACAAAATCAGGCCAAGCATGTATGATGGTCTGCAACAAATTAAAAGAAATGAAAAAAGACATGGGGATAACACAGAGCCTCCAGCCCAGAAGGATGATCAAGGGAAAGAGAGGCTCAGAGGCTGACTTTTTAAATGTGTTTGATAGGAGCTGGAGAGATGGCCCAGTGGTTAAGAGCACTGACTGCTCTTCCAGAGGTCCTGAGTTCAAATCCCAGCAACCACATGGTGGTTCATAAGCATCTCTTCTGGTGTATCTGAAGACAATGACATTGCACTCACATACAATAAAATAAATAATCTTAAAAAAGAAAAAAAAGAGGGCTGGTGAGATGGTTCAGCAGTTAAGAACACTGACTGCTCTCCTAAAGGTCCTGAGTTCAAATCCCCAGCAACCATATGGTGACTCAGAAAATTATCTGTAATGGGATCCAATGCCCTCTTCTAGTGTGTCTGAAGACAGCTACAGTGTACTCATATACATAAAATGAATAAATCTTTTAGGGGGCTGGAGAGATGGCTCAGTGGTTAAGAACACTATCTGCTCTTCCATCCTTAGTCCAATTCCCAGCAACCACATGGTCGCTCACGGCTATCTGTAATGGGATCTGATGCCCTCTTCTGGTGTATCTGAAGACAGCTACAGTGAACTCATATAAGTAAAATAAATAAATCTTTTTTAAAAAATTTATTTGAGGCTGGAGAGATGGCTCAGCGGTTAAGAGCACTGACTGCTCTTCCGAAGGTCCTGAGTTCAAATCCCAGCAACCACCTGGTGGCTCACAACCATCCGTAATGAAATTTGATTCTGGGGTGTCTGAAGACAGCTATAGTGTATTTACATACAACACATAAATATTTTTAAAAAATTCTTTGACTGTTTCACACACATGTACCATGAATTTCAGTTGTTTTCGCCCCCAATGTCTGTCTCATCTCCTTTCCTCTCCATAGAAACCATCCTCCTCCCAACAAGTCTCCTCTTTCCTCCCTGTCATGTTTGTGTGACCCACTGAGTTTAACTAAGGTAGCTTACACAAGCACAGGTGAGCAGTCGGTCGGTGCCACATCACAGAAGACAGTGATAGTCCCTGGGGCTTACATTTCCAAAGATTTAGTTTTATTTATGTGTGCACTTGTATGCAGGTGCCCATGAAGGCCAAAAGGGGGCGCTAAGTCCTTTGGAGCTAGAGTTCCTGGCATATATGAACCACCCAAGGAGGTCACTGGCCCCTGAACTCATACTCTTAGCCACTGAGCCATCCTTACGGCATCCATGCCCATGGCGGTTTCTTTTTAATCACTTTGGGAGGGGAGGGGGACACGGGGGAGGGATTGAGTTGAAGTAAATGCTGAACAAGCGCACTACCACCAATCCTCCCTACCTTCTCCTTTATCGCGTTCACAAACCCTTTGTTTAAACCGTGGCTTATAATTTACCCAATTTTTCTTACGGTTCTGGGGGGGGGGAGGGGAGGGCATCCTGCAGGTGTCCAAGTAGACAAGCAGAGAAGTGAACCGAGAAGAGGTGAGACTAAAAACCCAGTTCATATTGACGTCATCAACCCGGCTGGGACTCGGACTCAGATTTCTGATGCCGGACAGTTCATTGCCAGCATATTTAAAATGCAGTTCAATTTGAAGAAAAAAAAAGTTTCCTGGTGTAATAATCCCAGATACACAAGAAAGCATAATTGTGTGGAAACTCAATTCAAGGTACATATCATCTCTTCCAAGAAGATGGATTCTAGAGACAGGCTGCCCATACTGGCTTAAGGGTCTAAGGAAGGATTTTGGCCTGGTTTCGGTCACACAGATAGCATAGAGGTTATTTGAGATATTAGCTGACCCTCCTGGTTGTGGAAGCTTTGGGGAGCCCCTTGCTGTAAAGGTCATTTAGATTCCTAGCCATCTTCAGTCCTGGCTGTAGAACCTTGATATGGCCTGACCCAACAGACAACACAAAGCATCAGGCTGGTAATCACCTCCAGATCCCAGCTTTCTGGATGGAAGAGTAGGTATTTTCTCCTTTGAGGAAACAACTGTCTCCTCGTGACTGACATGCGTGGTCTCCCTGGATAACTGCAGGTGCAAGTCCAACGTCTCCTCACAAGAGCCAGCAAAAGACACCCAGACAAAAATGCCAAAGTAATACTTTTTAACATGACTGATTTCTCCCCTATAAATCAAGCCACTTTAGCTGGTGACTATGTGAAGAGAACCTAAAGCTAGCTGAACAGATCGCTCAGTACGTGAAGGCATTTGTCACCAAATCTGGAGACCTGAGTTTGATTCCTGGACACCTACAGGAAAGGATAGCACCTACAAGTTGTCCTCTGGCCTCCACACACACACCATGACACATGCTCACATATAAATAAATAAATAAATAAATAAATAAATAAATAAATGTAAAAATAATTTGCCAGGCAGTGGTGACGAGTCCCTTTAATCCTAGCACTCAGGAGGCAGAGGCAGGTGGATTTCTGAGTTCGAGACCAGCCTGGTCTACAGAGTGAGTTCCAGGACATTTAATCCCATCACTCGGGAGGCAGAGGCAGGTAGGTCTCTGTGAGCTCCAGGCGAATCTGGGTGACATAGCCACACACTGTAGGAAATGAACATCTGCTGTGGTAGCTATGGTAGGGCAGTCGATGAATGCGCACAAGCTGCTGGAGTGGACATTAGTCTGGTTTTGTTTTTATTTCTCTCTAACCACCATGCAATCAGCAGCTCTGTGGTATTTTACACGCTGTTCAAGTCAGACTGGACCTGACTACGTGACATTAAACATGTTACTTAACCCTCCCATCCAGCCATCAGCACTTGGGAAACAAGAAAACACTCTTTTTTTCTGCAGCCACTTCCCAGAATGCACCGGTCTCCTACTGTTTGTGGCTGACATGGAGGTGTAATACTGCTTAGGAATAAGTGAAGCAAAAGAAGGAAAATTATCACTCTGCTCTTCAAAATTCTGAGCGAGAGGCTGGAGAGATGGCTACACAGCCAGAACGTGTGACTGCTCTTCATCTGTCCCCAGAACCACATGGTGGCTCACGACCATCTGTAATGGGATCCGATGCCCTCTTCTAGAGTGTCTGAAGACAGCTACAGTGTACTCATATAAATAAAATAAATGATTTTTTTAAAGCAATACGTCTTGTTTTTTGTGCATAAGCCACCTTTTCTGGATAAGCGTAGCTATCATCCCTCATCAAAGAAGCCTATCTTTACGGCAAACGGAAACCATCACAGAAAGCCACAACTAGATACAATGTAGAGATGAACAGATTGTGAGGAATCCAGCACCGACAGATAACACCTACATCTCAGGAAAGATGTCAGAAGAGGCAGACAGAGAGATTTTAAGAGCCCGGAAAACATGAAGTCTGCAGCAAAACCTTCTCTTCTGGAACTGACTTCATAAGCAAGACCCAGACAGTGGACCAGTTAATGTGGAAGAAGGGAACTTTTGCAGGGAACTCCAGGCAGCTATGACTGCTGGGAGAAGGGGCATTCGTGTCTCCCAGGGACAAGGCTCTTAGTAGCTGTCAATCACAGAGTGGTCAGTCTTAGTACCAGTTACATAGACAACAAAAACAGACTCAGAGGGTTGTATTTACATGTGTGGGGGAGGGCACATTTTTTGCTTGTGTTTATATGTATGTGTGCATTTATGTGTGTGCCTAACATATATACACATATATACATACACGTGTTTATACTCATACACGCCCACTTGTGTATACACATACGTATGTATGTGTGTGTGTGTGTATACACACACACATATCTTGTTCTTTGTGCATGAGCCATCTTTCCTGGATAAGTGTAGCTACCATTCCTCTCAAAGGAGCCTGTCTTTATGGCAAATGGACACCATCACAGACACAATGCAGAGATGAGCAGATTGTTGTGTGTGCATACACATATATACATACACATGTGCATATATACATCCATATATGTATGCAGCTTGACAGAAAAAGGTCGTTATAAAGTCTTCTCGGACCAGGCAGGTTAACAAAGCTCTAATGCTGATTCTTGTCTCTCCTGGCATAAGGATGGGAAGGGACAGCTTCATGAAGCTATTCTCTGTCTCAGGTAAGTAATGGAAGACAGAATACTTTTCTTCTCAATGACTATTAGCTCAAAATCATCACTGTGCCGAAGTGTTCGGTGTGCGTGTGGCATGGTCTACCGTCAATAATAAATGTGGCAGGATGGTCTCCTCGAGGACTCCTTCCCACCTCTCTTCCAACCCAATTCTCAAGCATGGGAAAGAGGAAAAGAGAGTACATGAACTTTTGCTCTGCAGTAACTCTGTCGGGACAGGAAGGGAACAGTCGGTATCTGTCAAGCAATCTGAAACTGTCAGCCACACTCTGCTCAGAGGGATAAATACTTCCTTCAACTAATTCAAGTTCCAAGTCTTTGAACTAAACACCAGACGACTGAGTAAGGACAAACAGAAAGTTTGCAGCTTCACCTTTATCTTTTTAAAAGATTCTTTTTCTGTGCATTGATGTTTTAGCCTACGTGTGTGTCTGTGTGAGGGAGTCGGACTCCCTGGAACTGTAGTTATAGACAGATCTGAGTCGTGAGTGCCGGGAACTGAACCTGGGTCCTCTGGAAGAGCAGCCAGTGCTCTTACCCACTGAGTCATCTCTCCAGACCCTGATTGACTTTATTTCCCTTGTTTGTTTTGAGGCAGGGTCTTGCTCTGTAGCTCTGGACAGGGCTGGACAGCTCCGTGGACCAGGACCTTCTTCCTCTCTGTTTGCTTGGGCTTCTTCAGAACATGGCTGCTGGGTCCCGAGATCTCTGGAGACGGGAGCTATGTTGCCCTTAGAACCTTTTGGCATGCTCTACCTTTGATAATAAACGTGGTGTGATGGTCTCCTAGAGATGTCTCTCTGTTGTTATCACAAGCCTGCCTGACCTCAAGAGAATCACGTTGACCTCCTTCCAGTTACAGGCATTGCAAAGTCACGTTATAAAGAAAGCATCCATGATAGGAAACACAGGTACCTGCTACGTCCCAGGACTGAGTGAACACGTCTCCGGTATCCTCCTGAATTCGGATCCTCTTCAGTTGAAAGAGGAAAGTGCATGTAAACCACACATTTTAGAAGCCATCCTTTGCAACCAGGACATGATGGGGCTTTGGAGTTTGGAGAGTAACTGATAGCCTTGAAGTCTGGTCAGCTATTTGTCAGCAATCTGTCTCTTCAACCAGATGTGGGCTCTGTGAGAATGTATACACATGTGTAAGATATAAAATGAATCCATACATATATCTGTGTATTGAGTATATGCATACACATGCATGCACACATACATATACACATACATACATACACACACACACACACACACACACACACACACACACACACACGCATATCTGTCTGGAAAACAAACAAAAAAACTAAGGTGGCATCAATGCACCGCGGTCCTGCAGGATGGTGACATGCTGCCCCCTGCTGGTATCTGAGGATAATGCCACCTCTTTCAAATTTCATTTTCTCTCTCTGGAACCATGTGCCCTATCCTAGCCTAGCCACTCACACTTTATATGACTCTTTCCTGATGGTCTGTCTGTCTGTCTGTCTGTCTGTCTGTCTGTCTGTCTAACAACAATCCTAGCCCCTGTGTTAATTTCCATTTGAGTCTCCCTTGTGTCTGTCACATGGCTCCGACCGCCCCCCTCCTAAAGTCCCAGCCAGGGTTGGCAAGCTTCATCTCTTGCTCTGCCGGGATCCCTCAGGACACGCTGTGGCTCCTGGCAGCCGGTCTTACCCATACTGCACCACTCTTTCTTCCCAAAATAGCTTCTTGTCTCTACATGGCCTCCAGCTACTCTCTGGCTACAACCTCTCCCCAGCCTTTTCTCTAGTCTCCTCCCAGGTCCAGCACTGAGCCTACTCTCTTCACGGGCCATTCGGGAGATCACCAACCTCAGATTCCTACGGGAGCCAGGGTCGCCAGCTCAGTCCTCTGACTTCCAGCTCTGAGTGTGACTCAGGGGCTCCTCCTGGAGACCTGGCATCTCCTGTTGAAAGCTATTGTTCCCCACCACACTGCTGTCCTACCTGTTCACTCCCCAAGCCAGACTAATAAAAAGGGCCTTGATTTTTCCTCTCCTCGACAGAGCCATGCAATCTTTTTCTTAGGTCTCTGCGTGCTGGTTAGATCTTATGTCAACTTGACACAAGCCAGAGTTCCTGCCCTGTGGAAGAGCAAATGAAATGAGCTCATGGTGCCTCACCTCAGCAGTAAAGCCGTACCACACTGAGGCTTGTCACCGGGAACTTTCGTATGCTTGGTTGCTGTTCTTTGAGACCGGTTCACCATATCGGCATGATTACAGGCATGCTCCTGCAGCAGGTGGTGTTCTAAATCTTATCAGATATGAAAGCAACCCTGTACACCAGTGTTCAGCTTCTGCCTTCCTTGCGATCTCCTGGGCCCAGTGGGACCTGGATTCACATGTGGGCTCTTTCTTCTACCCCTATACCCTATCTCTGTGACTCTCTGATGACGGTACTGTCACCTGATCTTGACTAGAACCTTCTATAAGAGCTGGGGCACAGCCCAGTTGGTACAATACGTGCCTGCATGAACAAATCCCGCCATCCCAAAGCAGGTGGACCTGGGCCAGGGAACCAGCCAGTAAAGCTGCTCTGTTCCAGGTCCCTGCCCTGCCTGAGTTCCTGCCAAGTTCCCCCAGTGATGGGCTGTGGTGTTTATCACAGCAGCAGAAAGAAAACCAGAACAATCCTCCAAGCCTCTCCATCCATCCAACAAAATACCCTAGATATGAAAACGCCGTGGGGACCAGTGAGGTGCTTCAGCAGCTAAAGGTGTTCTCAGCCAAGCCTGACCTCACTCCCAGGTGGAAGGAGAGAATCAGTGCTGTCTTCTGACCTCTACAGGTGCCCCATGTCACATGCCGCCGCCACCCACACAATAATAATAAATAAATGTGATTCTTAAGACTTAAAGAGAAAAAAAGGAAGGAAGGGAGGGAGGGAGGGAGGGAGAGAGGGAGGGAAGAAGGAAGGAAGGAAGGAAGGAAGGAAGGAAGGAAGTGAAAAAGAAAGAAAGCTGGAGAGATAGCTTAGCAGTTAAGAGCACTGACTGCTCTTCCAGAGGTCCTGAGTTCAATTCCCAGCAACCACATGATGGCTCACAACCATCTGTAATGGGATCTGATGCCTTCTTCTGGGGTGTCTGAAGATAGCGACAGTGTACTCATATACATAAAATAAATAAATAATTTAAAAAGAAAGAAAGGAAGAAGGAAAGAAAGAATCCTGCAAAGTCACACGACTGACAGGAGTCACAGGTAAGATTCACTCCCAGGCAGTGTGTCTCCTGATCAGGCCTTAATCCACTGGAACTACTACTCTCCAAGGACGTCCTCTGTGTAGTGGAGGCAGGCTGAACCCCTTCTGCTCAATCCTGGTATGAACAGAGCCTGCCTAGAGAAGGGGCTGGCTGGCAGAGATGGGGCCCTGGAGCCTCAGGCTCATAAGCCAGCTGAGAGGCAGTGGTGGGTGCATGCCTTTAATCCCAGCACTCAGAAGGCAGAGGCAGGCAAATCTCTGAGTTCGAGGCCAGCCTGGTCTACAGAGTGAGTTCCAGCACAGCCAGGGCTATAGAGAGAGACCAGGGAGAGGGTGGGGCACATATGACACCAAAAAACAAAACATAATCTCACAACGATCCTCTTGGATCCACCTGAACGCTGGGATTACTGAATGATAAATTTATCTGACAGCTTGTTTCCCGTGAGGTGTGTGGGGAGAGCCCTTCATCCCTTTAATGAAAATGGAAGCGGGGGGGGGGGATTTCTCACAGGAGTTAGCACACTTGACACTGGGATAGCAAGTGTGCCTGTGTGTTTACCCCACCCCACTCTGATTACTTTGGGGGGAAGGGGGAGACGGGATCTCACTATGCAACCCTGGTTGGCCTGTAGACCAGACTGGACTCACAGAGAATCTCCCATGTGCTAGGATTAGAGGCCGGCACCACCATACCCCGCTTAATTAGATCTTTTTCCAGAAACTATTTTCTGTTTGAAGACCACAGGACAACTTGCAGAGGTTAGTTCTCTCCTTCCACCAGGTGGGTCCTCGGGGATTGAACTCAGGTCATCAGCCCTGGTGGCAAGTGCCTTCAGCAGCTGAGCCTCTCCCCGCCCCCCACCCCCCATGCTGTGTTGTTCTTATAACATAAGAGCAGGGAGTTTAATAACACACACTACATGGTAGGCACACTCCACAGCCATTTGCATGTGATAATTCATCCAATGCTCACAATCACCCAGGGATGTATTCCCTTCTGGTTGTAGATGCTCCTGCTTCCTCTGGAACACTCTGTGAGAGAGAGGCTCTGCAACTTCTGTCCCTTCCAGGGACAACCAGAATTCTTGAGTGGGGGATGGGGAGGAGAGAGAGGGGGGTGTCCAAGATGCACCTCCCAGGCCCAAGCTGACAGCAGGATGGAATTGACACCATGGATAAGGTTCACAACACCTGTCAACACCCCGGCATCTGAAGGCACATGGGATTCAGAAGGAAGACCAAGCACTCGTACCCAGGGCGGAGTCTGGCTTCCCACCTGTCGCCTGTGCCCTGGACTACTTGCCAGCCCGACCCTACCTGCCCTTGGGGGTTGGAGGTGAGGTGACGCAGAGTCAACAACATAGACTCCGGGAGCGGGTGGGCAACGCAGCAGCAAGCTGCTATAAGCTCCTTTAATACCCTCCACCGGTGCCCTATTGGTCCCAAGAAAGCATCGCTTCTAAACAGCAGCTCCTGATTGGCTGGCATTGTATGCACCAGCAATCTTTGATCTCTGGGGCAGTCCTCCATTAGGTCCTCCTGCAAGAGATGCTTTTTCCGCCTCAGAGTCCCCACCCCCCCACCACCCCCCACCCCGGCGTTTACACAGGGATGGTGCAGTTCCTGCTACACCCACCTGGGACAAAAGCCTCTTCCATATTTTCTGAGGCATCTCGCCACATGGGCCTTAGTGCCAAGTAAGTGACGAAGTCTGCCAGGTCCCCCGGGGGCTCCGTGTGACTGAGGAAGAGACAGGTGCACAGTCTGTCACTCCATCTGTGACCAGGAAGATGATGACTCCAGGGTCAGAAATAACCTCACAGTCAGCTTCCATGTGTAGGTTCTCCCAGCCTTTCCCAGAGAGTCCGGGCCCCGAGTCAGAGGGAAGAGTCTAGAAGTAGCTATGGACCCAGGTCACTGGGCTGGGACACCACAGATCCATCCTTCAGATTTTTTGATAAATCAAAGGCCTGTTCCTTCAGAAATCTCTCTCATCCCCAAGTTTACTTCCCTCATAGCTTCGCAGACCTGGGCTGTGGAGCTAGGGCAAGAAAACAGGCCAGCTTTGTTTTTTCACAGAGAGAAACAGAGGTTGAGTCTTTTCCATGAAGAAGTCTCCCGTAGTCAGAAGCCTGGTCCTGCCCTCAGGGAGCTACCAGGCTTTGGGCTTGGTGGAACATGTGTGGTAATAATAATTCAGCATAGAGAGAGGGGGCCTGCAGGATGAGAGGACAGGGTCAGCCACACGTCGTGTCCCCCTATTCATCTTCTCAAAATAACCTAGATGTCTCCATCCAAGACTGAGTCACCCACCCCAGTCCTCAGGGCAGACTTGAGATGAATGGGACTCCTCCTCCACCCTGTCCCTCCTCTGCCCAAAGGGCTTGTAACCGATTCCCCAGGATGGAAAAGTGACTTCCACAAGCCCTAAAAATAACCAGACCACTTAATACTCCGAACATAGCCTCTCCCCCGCCCCCACCCTCACCCACCCCCAGCCAGCCAGATAAAGGCAGCTGCCTGACTGGCAGAGAACAGACCCAGAGCCAAGGTAGAGAGAAGCGTGGGACCCAGGAACAGAACTAACAACAAAGAATCCCAGCCCAGCAACAGATCCCAAGGCTAGACACCCAACAGCACCCAGACACCAGCCAGACCCTTGGTGAGTACCCTGCCCTCTGGCGTTATAGGCTATAACTCTAGGCCGTGGCCCTCTTGACTTTGCAGCACGGGTGTCAGGAGGGGGAGGCTAGTGGTAGCGGGGAAGGTGTCGAGAGGATGTGGTACAGGTGTACAGGCCCCCAGAGAGAAAAGCCACCAGGACTTTTCTCTAGAAGGTAGCCGGTGTTTGTATGTGCTCAGAACTTACTGTAGCCACCTCAGGCGGGCCCACGAAGCTGATTCTCTCTGATCTGGTATAATCGAGATAGTTCCAGGTGGTCGCCTGTAGCTTTGTGTTTTAATTTCTAAATTACAGATCTGTTCCTTTTGTGTGCGTGTGAGCGGGCCCGTGTGTCGTGGTGAAAGTGTAGGGATCGGAGGACATTGTTTCTCTCTTTTACCATGTTTGTGGCTCCCAGGAATGGAACTCTGGCCCTCAGAAATAGCAGGAGGTACCTATACCACTGGCCCGTCATTCTGGCCTGGAGTTTTGATTGTTTTTTGTTTTGTTTGAGACAGGGTTTCTCTGTATAGCCCTGGCTGTCCTGGATCTCCATTTGTAGACCAGGCTGGCCTCAAATTCAGAGATCCACCTGCCTTTGCCTCCAGAATGCTGGGATTAAAGGCGTGTGCCACCACCACCCAGCCGAAGTTTTGATTTTTCAAATGCAGCTATGGGCCTGGGGCATAGTTCAGCTGGTTAAGGGCTTGAATAGCATTCACAAAGCCCTAGGTTCACCAAATAAAACCAGAAAGGATGTTGCATGCTTGTAATCTGTCTCCGGAGGAGAGGCAGGAGGGTCTGAAGTTCAAGGTCATCTTCAACTCCTTACTGAGTTCAAGGCCAACCTGAACTGGGTGAGATTCTGTCTGAAAAAGAAATAAAAATGCTGATATAGGGCTCCTCTTGCTTCAGGGTGTCCTCTCAAGAAGCCTGAGACTGCAGGAAAGAGAGAAGAGAGGTGGAAGGTAAGGAACCGGGGACGGCCAGAGCCAGAACATGGCCCAGGGCAAGCCCAGTCCCCAGCTATGGTTGGTCACAGTTTTGACATAAACGGTCCCAGCGATTTTGTGCCCAGGCTAGCCCGTGAGCAACTTTTCTTGTGAGGCAGCTGGGGTAGGATGACTTTGTCCCAAGCCATTTGCTTGCCCCATGAGGAAATCCTCCAACTAAGCCTGGGGTGACTCAGAATGGAGAGATCCCATCTGAATGTGCCCAATGGTCGGCATCTAGAACAGGGTGGGGCCAAGGAGGGATCCGAGGTGGAGGCGGGTGGTCCTGTAGTCAGCAGTGCTGAGTGGCTGTCTCAGCATAGGAGACCTATTCACGGACAGTCTTTGAAATTACTATATCCTAAACCCGCCCCCAAACCTGCCCCCCAAACCTGCCCCCCAAACCTGCTCCCCCAAACCTGCCCCCCCCAAACCTGCCCTTAGGAGGCTCAGGCCAGATGAGTGTAGAACCAGGAAGGCCAGGAGCCTGAAAGCCTGCCTCAGCCTTTTCTGTGGCCTCAGCTGAGCCTCCGTGGGCAGCCCTTGTCCCCTCCTCGGGCTTCTCTACCCCAACAACAGTCCATTAGATTCATTGACCTCTGTGGGTCCTTGTCTGACCCCTTTGTCCTCTGTGACTCAAACAAACAAGGATTCTGGGGATCCCTGGGTTGGGGGCAGCTGGTGGCCTGTATAGGAAATCTGCCCAGGTCACCCTCATGGTAACTTGATAGAGCAGAAATGAGGACAGGCATGGGTTTGTGTGTGGTCTCCTACTCAGAGCTCAGAGACAAGAGGGACCACCCAGAGGTTTTGCTTGGGGTAAGATGATGTCAGATCTTGCTTCCTCCGGACTCTCATATCCTAGGTGGACAGGCTAGGAAGGGGGTGGAGCAAGCAATCCTCCCTTCTCCTCCTTCTGAGGTAGGAGGTCAGGAGGACAGGAGGTCAGGAGGACAGGAGGTCAGGAGGACAGGAGGTCAGGAGGACACCCTATCTCTTGTCACCAGTGTTCCTGCTCCACCCCACACCCTCAGAGCCATTTGAACAATGAGTATCCGAAGCTTGGCCTACAGGTCAAATACCTTGGTACTTCTCAGGAAGCAGAAGGCAGTGTCTTCCAGGAGCCCAAAGTATGGAAGGAGATGGCGTGGGGCATGGGCACAGCAGCCTCCCTGGCTGAACTGGAGCCTCCTTCTGAGTGCCATGATGTCTGGCCGAGGCCTGGACCTCAGCTATATTTAGTGCCAAGGGCGGAGCAGTGGGTCGGGGCAGCACCAGGGGGCACATATTTTACATTCTTTCCCTAATGGCCTCTGGGGACTGTCATAACACCTGTCACAAGACAGATAGGACAATAGTGAAACAGACCAGAAGATGGTTGGAGGAGTGTGAGGCCTCTGAGGTGTGAGGAGAGTCAGGGAGAGGCTAGCCTTGGTGGAAGCTGGGTCAGGATCTAGATTCTGGCTGGAAGCCCTGCCCTGGGGACTCTCCAAGCTATAACTAGCTGGTACACAACTGGGGGGGGCGGGGGCACTCTGTGAGCCAGGGCAGGGCTCTCATGTCCAGAGCTGTTGTGGGAGAAGGGACCCACAGTCTTCTACCACACACACATACCCTGGAATTGTCACTTTCCAAATCTCCTAGGGATGCAGGATTAGTGGGGTGCACGGCAAATAACGAAGTCCAGCACACCCAAGCCTGATAGTTCCTGGGGTTCAGGCCTTAGGTAAGGTCTAGGGACTCGAAGTCAGCACAGCCTATGACTCAAATTCTGCAAGATCTGATCTGAAACTCAAGCTTCTTATCCTTAATTGCAGAGAGCTGCGGGGAGAAGAAAACGTAGGAGACAGTCAGTCCAGGACTGGCAAGGTGGCTCAGTTGGGAGAACGCTTGACTAGAACGCATGAAGCCTAAGTCCAATCCCCAGCACGGAGACTGGTGGCACATTCCAGAAATCTCACACTTAGGCAGGGGGAAGTTCAAGGTTACCCTCAGCTATGCAGCAATCTGGGCTACTTGAGACTCTGTCTACATGTGAAAACAAAACCCTGATCTGGAATTCAAATATTGGGTCTGCCTAAACATAAGCAATTTCACCTCCTTGGGCCTCTATTTCGCCAGCAAGGGCTGTGGACCCAGGGGCCTGGGAAAGGCTAGAGAGAGCCAAGAAGTGGAGGTTATAGAAAGGTTTCTAGTCAACATGCTAAGCGCGCCCTCTGGTGGTGTATGTGGGAATTTCGCCACTATAGGAAATGAGTCTTCATTTAAGGACATCTTAATTTTAGGCTTTTCGCCCTTTAGCACTCCCACTTGGAAGTCTGCTGAGACTTTATTTTGACAGGGGGAGATGTAGGTGATTCATTCAGATTTCCTACTGGATGTTCAGATCTCTCCGGAGCCTGGAAATAGTCTCCAGGCCAGCTGTGCCCTCCTTGATCCCAGCGACCCAGGCGAGACTCATATTGACAGACGGCCATACCTCAGCCAAGCAGTGGCAGAGTGAGCCCCAGGCTAGAGATCTAGAGACGTGGGAGCCCCTTAGTAGTGGCCACACAGTCCCTAGCCTTTCTCCTGCTAGTTAACCCAGGAACTGCCCCTCACTCAACCCAGCTTCTCCCCTCCTTCCCAGAAGGATGGCTGATGCCCAGACGCAGGTAGCTCCTACACCAACTATGCAAATGAGGACTGTCGAGGACCTGTCCCTCCCTCCTCCCTCAGTCCCAGAGGGTCTGCCGCCGCCACCCCCCAAGGAATCCTTCTCCAAGTTCCAGCAGCAGCGGCAAGCCAGTGAGCTCCGCCGTCTCTACAAACACATCCACCCTGAGCTTCGGAAGAACCTCGAGGAGGCTGTGGCTGAGGACCTGGCCGAGGTACTCGGTTCGGAGGAGCCCACTGAGGGCGATGTTCAATGTATGCGCTGGATCTTTGAGAACTGGCAGCTGGATGCCATTGGAGATCACGAGAGGCCAGCGGCCAAGGAGCCTGTGTCAGGTGGCAACGTTCAAGCCACCTCTCGAAAGTTTGAGGAAGGCTCCTTTACCAACGGCTCAGATCAGGAGCCGGCGGGACCCCGGCTGTCAGGGTGTGATGTCCGAGCTGCCAAACAGCTGTTTGAGACCAAGCCGCTAGATGCGCTGACAGGCCAGGAGGAAGCAACGCAGACAACCATGAAGGAACCTGCAGCCACTGGAGATGTACAGGGAACCAGAAAGCTCTTTGAGACTAGGCCCCTGGACCGACTGGGCTCCCGCCCCTCTATGCAGGAGCAGAGCCCTTTAGAGCTGCGCTCAGAGATTCAGGAGCTAAAGGGGGATGTGAAGAAGACTGTGAAGCTGTTTCAGACGGAACCTCTATGTGCCATCCAGGATGCAGAGGGCGCCATCCACGAAGTCAAGGCTGCCTGTCGGGAGGAAATTCAGAGCAATGCGGTGAGATCCGCTCGCTGGCTCTTTGAGACCCGACCTCTGGATGCCTTCAACCAGGACCCCAGCCAGGTTCGGGTGATTCGGGGGATCTCCCTTGAGGAGGGAGCCCTGCCCGATGTCAGCGCAACCCGTTGGATCTTTGAGACGCAGCCTCTGGATGCCATTCGTGAGATCTTGGTGGACGAGAAGGACTTCCAGCCATCTCCGGATCTCATCCCCCCTGGTCCAGATGTTCAACATCAGCGACATCTATTTGAGACCTGTGCCCTGGACACTCTGAAGGGCGAAAGAGAAACTGAGGTAGAGGCGCCACCCAAGGAGGAAGTGATTCCTGGTGATGTCCGCTCTACACTCTGGTTATTTGAAACGAAACCCCTGGATGCATTCAGAGACCAGGTCCAAGTGGGTCACCTGCAACGGGTGGGTGACCAGAAGGGTGAGGGACTTGTGACTGAGTGTCTGTCCAGTAATGACACTTCGGTATTGCCTCTGTCTCAGACTGTCCCCCAGAACGATGGGTTGAAAGGGGACGTGAAAACCTTCAAGAATCTTTTTGAGACCCTTCCCTTAGACAGCATCAGGCAGGGTGAGCCTTCAGCCTTTGGGGACATAAACAGAGGACAGAGGACCGGTTCTGCTGAGCAGTCCCAGGGCGCCGACGCCTCCGTATATGCTATGCAGGACAGCAGGGGACAGCTTCATGCCCTGACTTCTGTCAGCAGAGAGCAGGTAGTTGGAGGTGATGTGCAGGGTTACAAGTGGGTGTTTGAGACACAGCCCCTGGACCAGCTGGGTAGAAGCCCCAGTACCATCGATGTGGTACGAGGCATCACTCGGCAGGAAGTGGTGGCTGGGGATGTTGGTACCACTCGGTGGCTCTTTGAGACACAGCCACTGGAGAGGATCCACCAACAAGAGCGACAGAAACGAGAGGAGGAGGAGGAGGGGAGGGGTCCAGGAGGCCCTCCTCCTGAGCTCCCCCAGAAGGGCGATGTGCAGACCATCCGCTGGCTGTTTGAGACCTACCCTATGAGCGAGTTGGCAGAGAAGCAAGAATGTGAGGTCACAGACCCCGTGAGCGAGGCTGAGACACAGTCCTGCACCTGGATGTTTGGGCCCCAATCTCTGAACCAGGCAGAAGGCTCTGGGGAGCAGCACCTACAAACCAGCCAGGTCCGGGCTGGAGACAGGCAGACAGACAGACATGTCTTTGAGACTGAAACTCTGTCAGCCTCGGGCCAGTCCGGTGGGAGAAAGCCTGTAAGGTATTGCAGCCGTGTGGAGATTCCTTCTGGGCAGGTATCTCGGCAGAAAGAGGTTTTCCAGGCTCTGGAGGCGGGGAAGACGGAGGTACAGGAGACCACGATAAGCCCCGGATCCATCCCCACAGGCTCTGTGCATAAATTCACCTGGCTCTTTGAAAACTGCCCCATGGGCTCCCTGGCAGCTGAGAGCCTCAGAGGAGACAATCTCCAGGAAGAACAGCCAAAAGGATCTGCAGACCGTAGGACACCAGAGGGGCAGGAGACAGCGGCCGAGAGAACCCTTCGGACTTTGCATGCCACCCCTGGCATCCTGCACCATGGAGGTATCCTCATGGAAGCCCGAGGGCCAGGGGAGCTCTGCCTTGCCAAGTATGTGCTCCCAAGCCCAGGGCAGGGGCGCCCCTATGTACGGAAGGAGGAGTTGGTGTGTGGTGAGCTCCCTAGAATTGTCCGTCAAGTGCTGCGCCGGACAGATGTGGACCAGCAGGGACTGCTGGTTCAGGAGGACACAGCTGGGCAGCTCCAGCTCCATCCACTCAAGCTGCCAGGGCCTGGTGACTCTGGGAATATTGAAGACTTGGACCCTGCGCTCCAGCAGCTGCTGGCCTGTGGCCTGGGGGTCTCTGTGGCAAAGACAGGGCTGGTGATGCAAGAGACAGAACAGGGCTTAGTGGCACTGACTGCCTACTCCCTCCAGCCCCAGCTAACCAGCAGGGCCCCTGAAAGAAGCAGTGTGCAGCTGCTGGCCAGCTGCATAGACAAAGGAGACCTGCACAGCCTTCACAGTTTGCGGTGGGAGCCGCCAACAGACCCAAGTTCTGTACCAGCTACTGAGGAATCCCAGAGGCTCCCTTCAAATGAGAGCATCATACATGTTACCCCATTAGACTCCACCATGGAGATGGGGCATCTGAGAGGCTCAGGGTCGACACCCTGTCCACCTCCACCTCGGACAGCTGGAAAAGTGGTCCTTCCTAATGGGAGACCTGTAGCCCAAGCTCCGTTGCAGGAAACAAGGAAGCAAATGGATATCAGCCATGCTGGGCAGAAAGGGAAGGCAGCCTCAGGAAGACCAGAAGGAACCATTGCTTCCCCTTTAGGGTCTGGGGCTCCAGATCTCCAGGAAGCCATGCAAAGTCTGCGTTTGGCAACCGCTGAGGCCCAAAGCCTGCACCAGCAGGTTCTAAGCAGGCATCCACGGGGCTCTGACCCTGTGGCTGCCTCCGTGCCTGTCCAAGATGTCCTGCAAACACCGACTCCTGCCACTGGGGTTGCCCAAGGCAGCATCAGGCCTGTGGCTGGAAGTGAAGCCAGGATCCCAGCAGTCCCCAGAAAGGTCAGTGGGGACAGCAAAGCAGTCCCCAGAGGGCTGCCTAGGGGGTGGGTGACCATACAGGATGGTATCTATGCTGTTCACCCTGTGAGAACCTCTGACCCACCTGGAGCTAGCCAGCCTTCTGAAAAAGAGTCCCAGCCAAGGGACAGCCCACCCCAGGCAGACCAAGGTCAGAGTCCCAGACCAGGGTATCATGAGCCTGGAGGTCATACACAAAGGGCCTGGGGACCTCTGGGGAAAGTGATGCCCCAAGTCTCATCTGAGTGCCTCCAGGCAGCAGACACCTCCCTGAAGACTGTCCCTCTAACCCACCACACTTTGACATCTAAACCCCAGGCTGCAGGTGCCAGCCTGCACTCCCATAATGCCTCTGTTCCTCCCCCTCCTACTCTCCCAGCTGCTGTGACGGAAGAACCTGCCCACCTAGCTCAAGGCCACCACCAGGAGGACTCCATCCAGCAGGCCTCCAAGCCCCTGCAGGAACCCCTTCTCCATACTCACAACAGACCCACTGGCCAGAAAGCCCCTGAGAGGTCAGAGATAAAACCCTCTAAAGCAGAATCCACCGTGCCTCCAAGAAAGAAACCCCCAGTGCCTCCCAAACCTGCACATCTAAGCCAAGCCCACCCACCTCAGAGGCTGCCCAAGCCCTTAGCAGGCTCTTCCGGCATCGCAGAAACAGGACAAGACCGCAGGCCAGGAGAGCCAGGTGTAGCCAACTCTGGGTCAGCCAAAGCTCCCACAATAGCAGGCCAGAACTGCCTGCCTCTGGCTGAGTGCTCCAAGGGGCAGAAGCAACCTATGCATCAGCATTCACTCAGCACTGTGGCTTCCAGGCCTAGCAGGGGTCAGATAAGCAGCAGTCACAGCCAAAGCCCTGAGTCTCCTAAGTTGAACGTTCTCAACAATGACTCCAGCCCACCACAGAAGCACCCTAGCTCCTCCCAAAAACAGCCTATGAACTGTTTCAAGCAGGGGGCCCTTGAGAGCCCAGAGATTGTACAGGGTAGCCATCAAGAGCTCCAGGGCCTCCTGAGCCAAGTGCAAACTCTGGAGAAGGAAGCACCCCACAGCGTAGATGTCCAGGCCCTGCGGAAGCTGTTTGAGACTGTACCCCAGCTGGGAGGGGGAACCCCTCAGGTTCCCGCTGCCCCCCACAAGACTGAGACCTCAATGGAGCAGGCCTTCGGGGAACTGACTCGGGTGAGTACAGAGGTTGCCCAGCTGAAAGAACAAACCCTAGCCAGGCTGCTGGACATCGAAGATGCAGTACACAAGGCTCTTAGCTCCATGTCTAGTCTCCAGTCTGAGGCTCACACAAGCCGTCATCCACAGGGAACTGCAAAGGATCCCAGTGTGAACAAGGTCTCTACCAGTAGCAGAGCCAGACCGACAGGCTCCAACGAGGTCAAAGATCCACCTGTAGTCAAAAACCAAGGAAAGGCTGAGAGCCTTCCCGAGGAGCAAGGTCAAGACAAGATCAGAAATCACGCAGAGGTCAGAGGTCAGGCAGCAGTGAACGTCCTGCCCTCCGGGAGGCTGGACGAATCACGAGCCGAGTCTGGCCTCCAACAAGTCTCGCCTTCCTCCAGAGGATCCTCCTCTCCAACTTTCATCTCTGTCCAATCAGCTACAAAGAAGCTTCCGGAAGCTTCTAGCCCTCAGGGGAGCCATTCTATCTCAGGGGAAAATACACACCTAGGTCAGGACACAGGTCAAGCCCTGCTCTACCAGAGAGATATCCAGGATCAGGCTGGGACAAAGAAGATGGCCATCAAGGGCTCTGTGCCCACAGGGCAGCCAAAGAATGTTCTGGAATTCCAGACTGGGTCAGCCACCTCCAAGTCCTATGGAGCTGTGAGAACAGTGACCGAGCAGTATGAGGAGATGGACCAATTTGGGAATACAGTCCTCACTTCCTCCACCACCATCACCCAGCAGGCAGAGCCTCTGATGGACCCCGGCCCCCAGCTCCGGCTCCACACTTCTCCCATGCTAAGGCAGTTCCTCCACAGCCCCTCCAGGTTCAACAGTGACCTGAACCCGAGATAACATGGGCTCCCTGTAACCACTTCCATCCGGCTGCCCAGTGAGCCCCTCTGTCTCCCACCAGTCTTGGGTACTTCCCCCAGAGCTCTAGGACTGAGTCATGGCCCACCTCCAGCACATGTAGAACAAGGACCAAGAAAAATGGAGCCTTCAGAGAGCTGACGAGGGCTGTTTGCCTTGTTAGTTCTTGAAAGGAGACAAGAAACATAAAGCAGCCATCCACAGGAAAGCCGCATGTGAGGGACAGGACCTGACAGGTGCTTGTGGAGAACTAGCCCACACTAGCCCCTCTCACACACACATGTGAGCCTGCACCTCACTGCCTAGAGCTGGAGAGACGCCCCTCCACTGTGTCCCTCCATGGCCGGCCTCTTTCTTTGGTTATGGAATCTGGCTATCCTAATCCCTGGTGAGGACCCGGAGCTGAGCAGACTAGACATAACATTGGTCTCTGTTTAAGGTTGGACTAAAGGTTCCAGAAAGACCTGGGTGCCTGCCTCTTCCTTACGTAGGTGGTCCAAAGGGCACAGTGTTCTGAGACACTGAATGTGCTACCCTTCCTGACCCCATCACCTCTACTCTGTACCCCGAATGGGAAACATGACCCAAAAATAAACCCCAAAGAGATTCTCCGCTCTGTGTGTCAGGCTGTGTATGTGCTGCCCCGGAGTCGGCATTCACAGTGAGGACAGTCATGATTCCCAGGTGCCTGTTCTGACTGTGGCAATACAGATGCTGAAGATCCAGCATCCCCCAACAGCGTACGTCAGAAAACAGAAAGGCCCTGCCCACTCCCCGGCTCTGTTATTTGTGTACACACATCCACCACACTTTATCTTCACACTCATATACACACACCACACATACAAATGCACACCACAGGCACACACACACCACGTACCACTCTCATGCATGTACACGCACACAGATGTGTACCACAGGCGTCAACACAGACCTACACGCTGCTGCCCCCTTATTTCTGCCTCCCTCTTGATGTTCTTAAGATGCCATACCAGGGGAAATTCTTAAAATCCTAGCCCAGGATAGGAAAGCAACCCCATTCAGCCAGGCAGGAGGAGGTGGGAGCATTCCCACTAGAATTCCCATGCCCAGCGTGACTCAGCCGTTTCCTGTTCACAGAGGGTACTGTGTGCCAAGCAGGAGGTGTTCTTGGGAAGGGAGCGATCAGATCCTGGCTGGAAAATGGAATGACTTTAGTGAAATCTGTTCTCCCTCTCTCAGAAACCACTGAACAGTCTATACCAGGTCCATTGTAGGTCACAGGGATGACAGCAAGATCCGGTGGGGTGCTATCCGAGGAGACTGACTTTTAACATGAGGAGGAGGAGAGACAAGAGAGGTGACATCAGAAAGAGGATGAGTGCCTAACTTTCCATTCAGAAGACATGAGTCATGGCAGTGTGACCATGACAAAGAATAGCCTCAGAGAGGTGGCAGGGGTGGACCTCCTTAAGGAAGAAACATCTGACATCTAAATGTCAAGAGAACAGGACTTGGAGTGAGTGGTGTGTGCGTGTAATCCAAGCATTTCAGAGAAGTCAGGAGCATCCAAATTCCAAAGTCATCGTTAGCAACTGGTAAGTTTGAGGCCAGCCTGGGCTGCATTAGACTGTCTCAAAAGAAAGGGTGTGGGAGCCAGGATGGTGGTTCATCCCTTTAATTCCAACACTAGGGAGGCAGAGGCAACAGGTCTCTGTGAGTTCAAAGGCAGCCTGGACTACAAAGCAAATTCTAGGTTAGCCAGGGCTACATAGTGAGACAATGCCTTAAAAAACCCAAAAGTGTGGGAGTGGGTATATACTCAGTGGTGCCTTGTTCACCAAACATGCACAAGATCCCAGTAAATCAATCCTCAATACCACAAAAGATAAAATACCTGCGCCAGGTAACCGCGTGTTCCCCCACCTTGTCTCTCTCCCACACCTTCCACAGGCTCTCTCTTGGCCACTGCGCCCAGCAGTTTAACACAGGAGTGTTCTCTTCAATGTCCTCATCTGTCAATGGGTGTGATTGTGGCAACAACCTTGTGAAGACTGTGAATTAATAAGTACTAATAAGTCTTTGGCTGGCATTCAGTCTTGTCTAAAATTCGAGACATGGTCTTGAAACTTAGTATGCAAATCAAGCTGGCCCTGACTTTGTAATAAATCTCTTGCCCCTCACCCCCCATCTGTACTGACGATTACAAGTGTGTATCACCCACTTGTAATCCAGCAGTTTTGGGGGATTTTTTTGTTTGTTTGTTTTATGCGGTTTTGAGGGTCTTGTATCAAACTGACTGGCCTCAAAATTGTTCTGTGGCTGAAGATGATCTTGAGCCTCTGATCTTGCCTCTACCTCTCAAGGCTTGAAATGAATGGTAGGCATGTATGTGTCCACAGCCTTCTGGAATATTTTTTTTAATATCTCCTTCCTCACCTGCAGGGGGCGTGTGCCCGGTGTTGTTCATCTTGCTTACTAGTCAAACGAGCACACAAATGAACGAAACGATTGAGTCAATCTGTGGATTCACGCTACTGGCATTCAATAGCGCTTCGTGCCAGGATCTGCTCAGGGTGCTAAAAATAGAGATGAACAAGGCAGGATTCATTCTTGACCTCACAGGGCTGACAGAGACAAATATATAAGCAGATTAGGTCATTTTACACAGAAAACTGTGTGTGGAAAACAAGGTCAGTCGGCAAGGGCAAGCTGGGTTTAGGTGGTCCAGCACGCGTTGCTGCCTGCAGAGCAACCGGAGCCGAAGCGGCAAGTTAGCGCAGCAGCAGAGGATGCAGAAGCCCCGCCCCGTCCGGCCCCGCCCCGCCCCGCCCCGCTCACACCTGCAGCCGCACCTGCCTCCGCACCTGCCCAGGCTCCGCCCCTCTCCACACGCGCCGAGTGCGCGGCACCCAGACCCCGCCCTCGGAGCCGACGGGGCGTGTTCCCACGGCCGTCGTCAAGGTGACGGTGACGTCGCGGGCGGTAGAGTTCGGAACGTTCAGGCTGTGGCTGGTTGCCAGGAAACGCCCGGCAGGCGTGCTGCCAGGGCTGGCTCCGCGAGCAGACGCCGGGCGCCAGGACGCGCCGTCCCGGCCAGCCCTCGCGCGGAGCCTCCCTCCCAGATTCCAAACGGATGCCGGTTCCGGGGCTCGCCCGGGAGGGCGCCTGGTCCCTCGATGCTCTGTCCTTGCTTGCATCTGGAATTCGTCCTCTGCTTCCCGCTTTCATCTATCTCTGCCTCCCCAGTTTGATACTCTATATCAAAGTAAAATGTTAAGGGCCTGGGCAGACCAGATAGTTCTGCGGATAAAGGCGCCTATGGTGCGAGCTCGGCAACCTGAGTCCCGACCCAGAATGCAGGTAAAGGTGGAAAGCAGAGACAAAGTTATCCTGTGACCTCCACACACAGGAAGTGGCATCCTCACCTACCCACACGCAATAATAAAGATTGAAAGTTTTTTTTTATTATGCGAATGTGTGTCCGTGTGTAGGTATATACACGTGACTGTAGGTTTCTACCGGAGCTGGAGTTTGACTGCTGTCTGCTAAGAACTGAACTACATCTTCTGGAAAATATGTACAACCTCTGAGCCATCTCTCCAGCCCCAGTAACAATACATTTCTCAAATTAGTTTTAAATGTTAGAGTCAAGAGTGTGGTGGGGAGCTGAGGGGAAATATTCTGCCAGTTTGAGACTAGCCTGGCTACATAGTAAGTCCTTGTCTCATATATAAATATAAGCCAAATATAAATAATTATGTGGCCGGGCGGTGGTGGTGTACGCCTTTAATCCCAGCACTTGGGAGGCAGAGGCAGGAGGATTTCTGAGTTCGAGGCCAGCCTGGTCTACAAAGTGAGTTCCAGGACAGCCAGGGCTATACAAAGAAACCCTGTCTCGAAAAAAAAAAATATATATATATATAATTATGTGGTTTGGGTTTTTTTTTTTTAAGTTTCAAAAGGGGAGGATAGCTCATTTAAACCCTCCCTTCTTTGGGAGGCAGAAGTACACAGATCTTTGTGAATTGGAGGCTAGCCTGGTCTACATAGTGAGTTCCAGGCCAGCCAGAATAACATGGGATATTGTCTCAAAAATAAAAGTGTAAGCCGGGCGGTGGTGGCGCACGCCTTTAATCCCAGCACTTGGGAGGCAGAAGCAGGCGGATTTCTGAGTTCGAGGCCAGCCTGGTCTACAGAGTGAGTTCCAGGACAGCCAGGGCTACACAGAGAAACCCTGCCTCGAAAAAATAAAAATAAAAAAAATAAAAGTGTAGAGATATGGCTTGGTGGTAAACTATTTGCTTAGCATGTGCAAGGGCCTGGGTTCAAAACACACACACACACACACACACACACACCACTCCTCCCTAATACAATCCCTTGACTGCTCAGGTTACTAGGTCTGGAATCTAAACTCTGTATCCTGTAAGACCAGAATGTCTTGTCTCTCCACATTCTTCTCCAACCCCCCAGGCCCCTGCTGCTCCTTACTCTCCTCCTCCAGTCATAAAATACACCGGCTGGTTCCTGCCCCAGGACCTTGGCCCTCTCCATCTATCCTTTTTCTGGAAGTCTCCTCTCCCAGATCTTGAGTGGCTGAAATCCTTCTCCATTTTGATTTCAACCTAACTTGCCTCTTGAAAGACTGTCCACCTCAGTAATGTTGTGGTGCAGACTTTACAAAATATTCCACCGCCACCACCTTGGAGCACAAATTACCTTGGATCCGTAGCCGTGGCAACTCACTGAGCAAAACAATCCAGTGATAAATGTACCTTAATGGAGCAGTTAAATTTCCCCAAGGTCCCGGGGGGGGGGGGAACCTCACCTATGCCACCAGCCATGACCCCTCCTGCTCCCTATGCCAGGCTGCGAGTCTCGGATTATCAAAGAGAATACACTGAGAGGGGGACTCCAAGGTGATGCTCCCATGAGCTCAGGATCCATGACTAGCATGACTAGGCGGGACTTTCCATGATGCAGCTGTCACGGCACTGCGGTGAGTAACTCTCTTCTGTGCTCTGGAAGTCAGTCCAGTAAACTCATTTGTCTTGCAAGTCAGACTTGGCTGGGATTGTTACTGTGTTCTTGTCTCCCCAGGAAAAGTTAACCACACGGCCAGCCCTTTCCTCCCATCTAAACAGGAAGGACCTCTCCCGTCTTTCCATGTCTTGTCAAGTTTTCCCTAAAACCTATCAGCCTGTAAACTGAGGACAGGAGCTGCCAGGCCAGGCGGTAGGGCTGCAGAACCACGGCTCTGTAGCTTTTCTTCCCTTCCTCTCTTTCCTTCTGTCTGTCTGTCTGTCTGTCTTTTTCTTTCTTTCTTTCCTTCTTTTGCTTTTTTGTTACTGTTGTTATTGTTTTGTTGTTTGTTTGCTTGCTTGTTTGTGGCAGGGTTTCTCTATCTATTCCTGACTGGCCTGGAACCCACAAAGACCTGCCTGCCTCTGCCTACCTAGCCCTGCCACTAAAGGTGCGAGCCATCGTGCCGGCTTTATCTCTTTTCTAAGCTTGCTTCCCATAGCACTTGGGCTTTCTCCCCAAAGTTTGACTTCCATGCTCTTTATCTGAAGCCCCGTCCTCACTGTGTGTCTGACCTCCATGCCGACTGAAATTCTCTCCTCTTCCGTTCTCCTCCTCCGACCCTCTGCCGACGTTTACAGCTGGCCTAATCTGCCCTAATAAAATGGCCCTTGAGCTTAAAAAAAAAAATTGCATGGGGGAGAGCCGGGGGGGGGGGGAGCTGGAGAGATGGCTCAGCGGTTAAGAGCACTGGCTGCCCTTCCAGAGGTTCTGAGTTCACTTCCCAGCAACCACATGGTGGCTCACAACCATCTGTAATGGGATCCGATGCCTTCTTCTGGCATGCAGGTGTACATGTAGATAGAGCACTAATACATAAATAAATAAATGAATCTTAAAAACTTCTTTAAAAATAAATTGTGTGTGCACGCACGCACGCACACACACACACACACAGGAGGGGGCTGGAGAAATGATAGCTCAGTATTTCCGCTGTTAAAAGTACTTGTTGCACTGACAATAGAGTAGCACAGGAGGCAGAGGCAGAAGGATCTCTGCAAGTTCAAGGCCAGTCTGAACTACATAGCAAGCTCTAAGACAACTCCAGCCCCTTTTTTGGTTTTTTGAGACAGGGTTTCTCTGTGTAGCCCTGGCTGTCCTGGAACTCACTCTGTAGACCAGGCTGGCCTCGAACTCAGAAATCTGCCTGCCTCTGCCTCCCAAGTGCTAGGATTAAAGGCATGCGCCACCACTGCCTGGCTCCTACGGAGATTCTAAATTCCATCAAACTGATGATTGAAGTTCTTTATTGTATTTAAGATGGCAGTCAACTGGAGGTTTTTTTTAATTACATGTATTTATTCATGGGGGGGGCATTCCTGACATGGTGCCCACAGAGGCCAGAGGCCAATGTCGCCAGCCTTACCTTTTGTTTTCTCTAGGGGGACAGATGCAGCTACTAGATGATAGGAAAATTTTATGTAAGGTGTGAGGATATGAAAGTTTCCAAAACAGTAAGGGTCTAAGAAAGCGTTTAAAGGTCTAGGGAGGTGTTCTGAGGTTGGATTTATCTTTTTGTAAACTTAAAAAGATTCAGCTGGGCGGTGGTGGCGCACGCCTTTAATCCCAGCACTTGGGAGGCAGAGGCAGGAGGATTTCTGAGTTCGAGGCCAGCCTGGTCTACAGAGTGAGTTCCAGGACAGCCAGGGCTACACAGAGAAACCCTGTCTCGAAAAACCAAAAAAAAAAAAAAACTTGAAAAGATTCTTATAAGCTTCAGGAAATCTACTGGAATTCACCTCCCACAGTCAAATGGATTCCAGGTAAGTACTGTCAACTCACAACCTCTTTCCCTCCCCACCTGCCTATTCCTGAGGGTGGGATCTATATCCTTCTCCCTGGTTCTGGGACCCCCACTGTTCCAAATACCGAGAGCAGGGGCCTGAGAATTCCAAATGTACAGCCAAGAAAGTTTATCTCCGTAACCTTTATCTTCTGTCCCTAACATCCAGGTGTTCTCTCAGAGCCTGCATCCAGGAAAGCTCAAAAACAGTTACCAACAGGTGCCCTGGCCCTGCCTACAAATGCTCCAACTGGGCCTACACACTCCTAGCTGCAGATGGTCCCACAGAATCCGGACCGCAGTGAAACCACCAGCTCTTCCTAGACTTGGCCAACATTCCATCCTCTTGGCCACACCTCAAAAGCCAAACTGTGCCCCCCAAGTCAGCAGGAGGAAGTAGACCCTTATTCATTTATAATCAATAAAAGGCCCGGAAGTTTGGTCTCAGACCTGACGAAGAGGCACTGAGGGCGTATTTTACATATCAAAGCAAACCTGGCCTCCACCTTCTCCCAGCATCCCTCAGTCCCTACCTGGCATACCCTGCCCCCAACCCTGAACTTTCTTGGCCAGCGGCTGGGCTCCTTTCCCTCCAGAGGCTCTTCCCTATTTAATTTTGGTCTCTCTCTCCAAGTGAGGTGGTTTTGACTGGCAGGCCTCAGAAACAGGAAAGTGGATGCTTGGGAAGCTCTCGGGAGGAGTAGCAGGCAAGAGTTATTTTATAATCCTAAAATATTCTAAAGAGAACTTGTGAACTCCCTCCCTTTGGAGGAAGAGGAGGAGGAAGAGGATGATGATGATGATGATTTAAGATATTCTAAAGAGAACTTGTGCACACCACACCACTGTCTATCATACTGCTGAAATAATGAACCCTTACAGGAGTATTATCCAGATGAACCTTTACCATTAGCATCAGTGTTTGAAGAGGCAGGTGGATTAGAGGTCACCCTGATATACAGAGTGATTTCCAGGACAGTTAGGACTAAACAGAAACATTGCCCTCCCCCCCCAAAAAAAAGAGAGAAAAGAAAAAACAGACCCCAAGAAACTGAAAATTTCCCAGAAATCCCATGATGAAGAAAGAAAAGGTTGAAGCCTGTTGTCCACCAGAGAGGGAAACCATCTTCCAGGAAGGGCTTTCACACACTAACTCTTGCAGGAGGACCTGGAGCAGAGTTGGTGACTGTTAGGAGGACTATGTCTGGTCCAGGAAGAGTTGGCTGTGTATTCCTCTTGCCTCTTATTTAACTTTAAATTAAGGACCCTGGAAGACAAACTTAATGGGGTCAATGGATTTCTTTGTTCTTAGTCTCCATGTGGATACACTGAATAACTATTTATTTATTTACTTACTTACTGGACTGTTGAGGGTGGCAGCGTCAAACTTGTCAGGGATGCCAGGACCCAGGCTGACTGGCTCTGTTAACAGCCCTGAAACTAAACACAAACCTATGAAGTTTCTCAAACTGAACATGAACTGAGGGGTCAAGTCTGTCCCTCGTGCCTGTTTATTCATCATGGACGTCCGTTTGTTCCTTCCCAAACCTCTACATTATTTCTCTGTTTTTCCCCTTTCAAGTGAGGGTGGCAGCCGGCACCACCCACCCAAGCCTGGGTTCCCAGCTGCCCGGCCCCCAGGTCCCAATGGACTCCCCAGATCTTTGTCATCACTATGCTCATGTCCACTGTTGGTCTCTGGCCTTGTGCTTCACCGACAGTTCCCCACCCCCGGCGAGGCCCCCAGCCCATCCCTCCTCCTACACAACCCACCCTCACCTTCAAATTCCCCATGTGTGGGTGGTCCAGTCGCTCTCTTCCCAACAGCTGCTGTTTATCACCCAAGCCACCGGTCTTTTGAGGGCCTTTGCTGTTCTGTTCAGAATGTGTCACTCTTCTGGCTTGGGCCAGGGCCAACTGACCCTTTCAGTTCTCATCCTGTTTAAAGCCTAAAATACTCTTAGAGTATTTTATCAGAGTATCTTCAGAGACCCTTGAAAATCTAACTTCTTTTAACATCTGAAGGAGAGCCGGGGGTGATGGCTCATGCCTTTAATCTCAGCACTCAGAAGGCAGGTGGGCTGGGTGGTGGTGGCGCACGCCTTTAACCCTAGCACTTGGGAGGCAGAGGCAGGAGGATTTCTGAGTTCGAGGCCAGCCTGGTCTACAGAGCGAGTTCCAGGACAGCCAGGGCTACACAGAGAAACCCTGTCTCGAAAAACCAAAAAAAAAAAGAAGGCAGGTGGATCTCTGAGTTCGAGGCCAGCCTGGTCTACCAAATGAGTTCCAGGACAGCCAGAACTACACAGAGAAACCCTCTCTCAAAAAGTCAAAAACAAGAACAAGTGTGCATGTGAACTTTTAGACAAAAGAAAATCAATCTCTCTCTGTGTCTGTCTCTCTCTGTCCTTCATTTTGTTTACCAGAGACAAAGTCTTGCTCTGTAGCTCTAGCTAAAATAAAGCTCATTTTACAAGACCAAACTGGCTTTGAATTTGCAGTAGTCCCCTTGCCTCAGACTCCTGAGGGCTGGGACTTAAGGGATGAGCCACTATACCCAGAAAAGAAAATGATCATTTTAGAGCCAGAGTCTCATGTAGCCCAGGCGGGCTTCGAACTTGCTTTGTCACTAAGGATGACCTTGAATTTGTGATCCTCCTGCCTCTAGCTTCTGAGCGTTATTAGGATTACGAGCTGTGCCAGCCACCACGCTGGCTTATAAAATGCTGGTGATCAAACCCAGGGCTTTGTAGATGACAGGCGGAGAAGCAGATTACCAACAGCACCATCTCTAGTCTCTAGAGAAAATGGTTTAATATATAGTATAATATATAACATAAAGCATTAACATATTCATCTTTAATATATAGCATTAACATATTCATATTTAAAGTCCATAAAGAAAGAGAGGGACTCCCATGAAGGCAGGAGAGCCCAGGGCCCTGGCTTTGCTAGGGTTGGATTCCACACACCCCGGTTTCCATCCACCTTTTATGGAAAGCTTGACCTGAAGACTCAAGTCTGAGGCTCCTCTGAGGACTTCAGAGCCTCAGAAATGTCCATCTTTGGCCCCAACCCCAACTTCCTGAAGTCCTATCCCACTGTGGGACACCCATGCCACCCGTTAGTGGGACCTGTTGGTGGATCTCTCCAAATCCACCTTGCTCTTTTTCCCCCCATAGTATAATCTCCCATCCACGACCATAGAGCAGACTTAGAGACCTTGCTATTTCAAATGGCTTAGGCGTTGTCAACCTGGGGCTTTAAACTGCTAAGAGTAGCTGCATGGGCGGGCCCTCGGTGCGCGCTGCGGGAGGGGAGGGTCCAGGGGCGGGTCTGGGGGGGGGTAGTGCAGCAGAGTCTGCAAAGCTCCGCCTCGCCCAACCTCCTCCCCTGCTAGATTTCTTACGAAAAAGTGCGGCTAAGAATTCCCAGAAGGTTCCGGATGTGAAGTCACGGGCGTGAGGTCATCGAGAGCGGTTCCAGGAATCTGAAACTTGTGGGCGAGAAAGGAAAACTCAGTAGGAAAGAAGGAGTATTGGGGGTTGAGGGGGTGGAAGCCAGCTGTCTGAGCCCAGGCTTGTCCCCTGCCGGAACTTGGCTCTTCAAACCCCAGAAAAGATAACGGCTCACCCTGCCACTTATGAGAAAGACCGGTTGAAGGAAGAAAGCGATACTCATGCTTATGAGCCAAGAGCCAAAAGTCCGAGACGATAACACAAAAGGAGAGGGTCTGCCCGCAGGGCTGAAGAATAACTTGAAAATATGATCATATTTTAAATGAGCATGTCCTTTGACCTAACAACTGCACATGCAAGAATTTGTCCTTAAGCACACAACAGAAGGATAAATGCTGAGGTGGTTTGGGGCCAGAGATTGTTTAAAATATCGAAGACCTAGATAATCTCTCTGTAAAGAGCTAATTTTAAAATACGGCACAGGAAATTAGCACTCCATATGTTGTGTTTGGAAGACAACTGGCTTGCCGGTTTGTTTCTGCATATTTGTTTGTTTTTAAGACAGGGTCTCATAGCCATGCCGACCTGGAACACTGTACATATATATAGCCCAGGCTGGCTTTGAACTCTCCACCCTCCTGCCTCTGCTTCCTGAGTGGATTACTTGCCAGATATCTAAGATACTTTATAATGAAGCCCGAGAAAGCCCTGTCAACATTTTCGCATCCTGTGCAGGTCTAATTTTTTTTCTTCACTATTTAACAGCATAGAGGATTGAGCTCAGGACCTTGTGCCTGTAGGACAATACTGGGTGTATAAGTATCAAGTTATATCCCACTGTGGTGTTTTGTTTTGTTTTGTTGAGACAGGACTTCCATGTGTAGCTCTAGCTGTGAGCTCGAAATCTTCCTGCTTCTGCGTTTTGTTTGTTTGTTTTCGAGACAGGGTTTCTCTGTGTAGCCCTGGCTGTCCTTGAACTCACTCTGTAGATGAGGCTGGCCTCGAACTCAGAAATCTGACTGCCTCTGCCTCCCAAGTGCTGGGATTAAAGCCTTGCACCACCACTGCCCGGCTCTGCTTCTACCTTTAATATCAGCATACAGGTGGCAGAGGCAGTCTACATATCAAGGGTCAGGCTAGCCTTGACTATATAGTGAGGCCTGTCTCAAACAAAACAAGTACACCAAATACTTTCAAGGTGGAGGACACCACGCAGACACCTACAGAGCTGTGACCAGAGCAAAGGTTCAGCTCCTCAAGCCTGTGGAGGGGAGTAGTCACAATGCAATGGGATGGAGAGAAGGGAAGGCCAGGGACACAAGTTGACATCTGAGCCCAGACTAGACTAAGGTGTGAACATCTTGCATCTGCCAAGGTGTGAAGGACGCTGGGTAGGAGCCAAGGGGCCCTTTGGATTTTACGTGCCAGCAGAGAAACCCTCGGAGGGTTTCTGTTTTGTTTTCTGACTCAGGGTCTTATGCAATGTATCCCAGGCTGGCATTGAACTCTCTCTATAGCCAAGGGTGAACTTGAATTCCTAATCCTCCTGCCTCTACCCCTTGAGTGCTTGCACTACTACTCAGATTTATTCTGGACTGAAGGGGCACGCTAGGCATGCACTCTACCACAGCCTCAGCCCCTTACGGGTCTAGAACCATGGAATGACAGATCTCTCTGGCAACTGGATGGAGAGCTACCCTAGAGGAGACCCAGGAGCCCAGCCATGATCTCAGAGAGAAACAACAGAGGCCTAACTGGAGCAGGAGGAGATAGGGAACAGGAATCTGCTCTGAGGTGTATTTTCACGACAGAGTTGATAGGATTTGCTGACCAATAGCAGGGATGTAGGTGAGCGGGGAAGAGGTCCCGGGCTGTTGTGTAACCAGAAGCAAGTGCCTGTCTTTTACAGGTTGGAGGAGACAGAGGATTTGCTGAGACTAGGTGAAAAACCAGTAGTCTGAGCTGCTTATTAAGGCTGGGGTCTCAGACTGGTAGAAACAGGGCAGTGTCTGGAATTTGAACAAGAGAAGGCTCTAGGGAGAAACAGCTGGCATGCTTGAATGAGAAATTTGACGAGAGCTTCATTAAAAAAAAAAATTGGCCTTTGCTTGTCCAAGTGTCGGACCCCAGGCTACTGAGTGCGGATCTGAGCATCTACACTTCCAAGGAGAGGGGTCTCAGCTGCAGGGTGGAAGGTAGGAAAGTTGTAACTTTGAGACTGCCTACATAGCAAAGCCTTGTCTCAAAAGAAGAGAGGCAAGAGAGAGGAAGCTCAAGTGCAGGGAGTAGAAATGAGACGTCCAGCTTGTGTGACTCCGTCCAAGGGAGGGGATTAACTCTGCTGTACAAGTGCGGATGCCGCCAGCAGGCGGGAGCTACAACCCTACAAGGGGAGCACACCTCCGACCTCAGTCTACTCCCCCAGAGCCTCTGGGAAGCCTGACGCCAAGGAGGCACAAGGACAGCTTGCAGAGTTAGTCCCCAAGTTCGGAGCCAAGACCAGAGAGACGATGGATGGACAGTGTCCTGCAGGGAAGAGGACCCATGTACGAAGCCATGATCCTGGAGACTGAATTCAGCTAGAAAAAGAAAGGTCACTCGCTGCCCTCTGGCAATTAGAGGTTGGGAGGGAAGTCACAACCCAGAACCAGGATAGGGTCATCGAGTGAGACTGGAGACCAGAGCCCTGTCTGTTGCCAAACAGACAGATAGACAGACAGACAGACAGACAGACAGACAGACAGACAGACAGACCCAACACAGAGAGAGAAAGACAGAAAGTAATGTCCTTGTAAAAGTCAGGCTTTGGGGCTGGTGAGATGGCTCAGTGGGTAAGAGCACTCACTGCTCTCCTGAAGGTCCTGAGTTCAAATCCCAGCAACCACATGGTGGCTCACAACCATCCGTAATGAGATCTGACACCCTCTTCTGGTGTGTCTAAAGATAGCTACGGTGTACATATAGTAATAAATACATTTTTGGGCCTGAGCAAGTAAGGTTAACCGGAGCGAGTGGGGCCGACCGGAGCGAGCAGAGGTCTTAAATTCAATTCCCAGCAACCACGTGAAGGTTCACAACCATCTGTACAGCTACAGTGTACTTTTATATACATCAAATAAATAAATAAATCTTTAAAAAAAAAGGTCAGGCTTTGGCAGCCTGTGTATGTAAGTAGCCCCAGTACTAGGGGAAAGGAGGAGGAGGAGGCCAGCTAGTCTAGCAGAGAGACCGCTCTCGGTTCAGTGGGATCTCAGTCTTATAAGCTGAGGTGGAGGGGCTGGAAGGGTACCTCAGTGTACCCTTGGTACACACATATACAGCAAACAAACAAACAGACTTTTCAGTTAAAAAGACAGGATTTTCCAGTGCTGTGAATTGAACCTCACACATCCTAGGATTGTGCTCTACCTTGAGCTGCCTTCACAGAACCAAGTGCAGTTGGATGTCAGGGTTTCCTCTGACAGACGGGAAACCAGACTTGCCATGCGGGTGAGCTCTCAGGGGAGTCTGCAGAGTCTGGGAGGGAGGGATGGATCCCTCCACCCTGGGTCAGTCCAGCCAGTGGCTTTAGGAGCAATGACCTTGGATGCCTGGATTAAATCAGGTCCTGCTGTGTGCTCTGACCCATGAAGCTGACTTCCTCCCGCCAACTGTATCTAGCCCTTTAGGAAAACGATCTTCAGGCCAAATGTGGTGATGGCGCTCGCCTTTAATCCCAGCATTCAACAGGCAGAGATGGTTAGATCCCTGAGCTGGAAGCCAGCCTGGTCTGCATAGTGAATTCCAGGACAGTCAGGGCTACACAGAGAAACCCCATCTCAGAAAAAAAAAATCAATCAATCAATCAATCAAAGAAAAGCTATCTTCATAGCTTAGTATCTTAATTTTTTATATCTATCTATTTATTTTGTGTGTGTGTATACATGTGAATGCGAAAGTCAGAGAACCGGTTCTGTCCTTCACCCTGTGGAATACGGGGTTCAAACTCAGTCTTCAGGCTTGGCTCCAAGTTCCTGGTGATCCATCTTCCCACTCTGACATCTCAGTATCTCCCAAGTGTTTTATCCATCAGACTTTTAGTTTGAATGGGTTGTCGTTGTTGTTGTTATAGTGTCTAATATAGATGAGGCTAGCCTTTAAGTCACTATATAGTCTATATAGCAGAGGCTAGCCTTGGACTTCCGAACCGCTTACTTCTGCTTTTCCCAAGTGCTAGGATTATAGGCCTCTACCCCAATGTTTGGGGTGCTTTTAGTATTTCTTTAATTGAACATCTCTTGGGATTTATTTTATGTGTATGAGTGTTTTACCTGCGTGTGTGTGTGTGTGTGTGTGTGTGTGTGTAGTGTCTAAGGAGGCCAGAAGACGGTGTTAACTCACTTGGAACTGGAATTAGAGTTAGTCATGGCTATCATGTAGCTGCTGGGACCCAAACTTAAATCCTCTCCAAGAGTAGCAAGTATACTTAACTGCTGAGCCATCTCTCCAGTCCCACTTTTAGTATTTTTAATATTCTATACCAAAAAAAAATATTTCAAAGGCAGGATGGATGGCAGGTGCCTATAATCCCAGCATTTGGGAGGTAGAAACAGAAGACTCAAGAGTTCAAGACCACCCTCAGGTATACAGTAAGTTTGAGGCCAGCCTGGGGTACCTGAAATTCTGTCTAAATGAAACACAAACATTTTCCATGTAGCTGAGGCTGCCCTTGAACCCCTGATGCCCTGTCCATGCTCCCCAAGTGCAGGAATTACACGGGTTGGCTCCATCATAGATCTTTCTGATGACGCCAGGATACCTGGCACAAGGTATTTCTCCCTACAGAACACAAACTCTTTTGCTTTTCAGTTACTTACCAGTCTGTAATCCCAGTTACTTAGGAGACTGAAGCAAGAAGGTTGTCAGTTCAAGGCCAGCCTGAGAAACTCAGTGACACCCTGTCTGAAAATTAAAATAAATAAATAAGTAAATAAGAAGGGGTGGGGCTGGAGTGATGGTTCCTGGCTTGGAGCATCTTGTGTGCTCTTGCAGAGGGCTGGAGCTTGCTTGGTTCCCAGCACCCACATTAGGTGGTTCATAACCACCTGTGACACCGGCTTGAGCCCCAGCTTCAGGGTGAGTAGACTCCCCTAGCCTGTTTGGACAAGTGTTCACACACACACATGTATGTATACACTCCATAACACACTGAAAACAAAGAAGTATATCTTAAAAAATAAAAATAGAAAGGGACCAGATTATAAATTAGTGATAGAGTACTTGCCTAGCACACAGACCCTAAGATTGATGACCTCAGTGTTGAGGAGTTGTGATGGTTTGTAGATGCTTGGTCCAGGGTGTGGCCTTGTTGGAGTAGGTGTATCACTATGAACGTGGGCTTTAAGACCCTCACCCTAACTTCCTGGAAGCCAGTACTCTCCTAGCAGCCTTCAGATGAAGATGTAGAACTCTCAGCTCCTCCTGCACCATGCCTGCCTGGATGCTGCCATGTTCCTGCCTTGATAATGGACTAAACCTCTGAACCTGTAAGCCAGCCCAATTAAAGGTTGTCCTTACAAGAGTTGCCTTGGTCATGTTATCTGTTTACAGCAGTAAAACCCTAACTAAGACAGGAGCATACCCTGATATTTTTGTTTCTATTGTGGGTCCCAAGAATGAAGACTCTAGGGAGGTCCCCACAGCAACCACCATCTCAGGAGTCTCAGGCCAACTTCAGGAGACTCCTTTTACCCACAGGCAGAATGGGCAGAGAAGAGGAGGATTGCAGTGAGTTGGGTGGCGGGTAGCTTTCCCTCGGTTGCCTCCTTATGTAGGAAAGGGGATTTCCTATCTGATAGATATAAGAAGGGAGCAGAAACCAACAAAGGATAGTGGGTGCATTGAGTTGGCTACTAGAGAAGGTAGCTCTATTTCTCTGAGACAGTATCTGGAACATTCCTCAGAGAATGTCACCCTAACAAGTACAGGTGAGAAGCTGCATTCATGGCCACTTCCAACCTGCCCTCTGGGTAAACTGAACTGAGTTCTGATGGACGGAAAGATTGCCCCAGGCCAAGTCAGCTGTTTGCAAAGATAAGCTAAGCACATGGGAGACCCGTGATCCCACAGGGCCGAGGCAAGGATTGCTACGCAGACAGGTGTTTCATCCAGGACATCTCAGAAGTGTGAGATCAATGATATTGTCATAGAAATCACTGTTTCTGTAGTAACCTTCCTGTGCTGGTCCGCCACCAGATTGGAGTTGGCCAGTTCAAGATCGAGCTCATACTCAGTAAAAGCAAGGCCATCCACTGTAGTGCAACTAGCTAAAATATGTTCACACCAACCTTGAAGATGTATGAAGGAATAAAGATAATCCTTGCCAGAAAGGTGTGCGCATCTTTAATCTCAGCCCTCAGGAGAAATAGGCAGGTGAACCTCTGTGAGTTTGAAACCAGCCTGATCGATATAGTGAGTACCTGTGTCAAGAAGTGGGGTGGGTAACAAGCAAAGACGTGAGCACCTGAACCTGGTGTCTGTTGTTTTCTGAGACAGCATCTAGAGTAGCCCAGGTTGATCTTGAACTCACTGTATAGCTAAGTATGATTCAAGTTCCTGGTCCCAGTCCTCCCCACCTCAGTTCCCCCCGCCCCCCACTTTACTGCCCAAGCTCTGGAATTATAGGTATGTATCCCCTAGCGTAGTTTTCCGTGTGCTTGAGGGTGAGACAAGGGGATTTGTGCATGTGCAGAAAGCAACTGTGTAGCTACATCCCCAGCCCTGCATTATGAAATCTTGTGGAATGGTATGAATCCCACTGGGGTCCTGTTAACAGTTAGAAGACCAAGTTAATTTGTTCCCAGGATGTGGGTAAAATTAAGTCGCACGCATGTTCATGAGTTTTGTTTTTTTTTTTTCAAAGTGATAGAGAATAAAGCCCTTGAAGCCTCCTCATTGAAACTGTCCAACAGGCATTGGAAACCACACAGTTCATTCGGGTGGGGCTTATATAAACAGAGCCATGGGTTGTGGAGAGACTTTATGACAAGACGAAAAGCACAACGAGCTCTCGGTAAAATTAGTTGATCAAACAACCCGTTTGACACATCGAATCAGTAGCACACACTGCGATCAAGCCCCCAGTGAGTGCCAGCAGGTAAGAGGCCACACTGTCAAATAAAACATGGGAACGAGCCTCGCACCCTGTCAGCAGGAATTCACCCCATCCCTTCTTTCTTCACAACAGATCCTTCGTTTTGATACATTCTCCAGGTTCAAGAAAAAAAAAATTAAAAAGTGGTTTAAATCAGTTATGCAATCCCACTTTGCTTATTTCCCTTGCTCCTGGAGGTGATGAATTCCTGGCCAGTGAAACAGGATACGATGTCTGCTGAGGGTCCTCTTGTGGCAATTTTTTATTTTCATTTATTTTTATTTTCTCAAAAGAGTGTCATGTGAACTGTGCTGTGGTGGTGCACATCTTTAATCCCAGCACTTGGGATGCAGGGACCAGGCAGATCTCTGAGTTGGAGTCCAGCCTTCTCTGTAAAGTGAGTTCTAGGACACCCAAGGCTATACAGAGAAACTGTATCTCAGGAGGAGAGGAGGGAGAGGGGGAGGAGGGGAAGGGAAGAGAAGGGGGAGGGGAGGGGGAGAATGGAGAGGAGAGGGGGAGGGGAAGGAGGAGGGGGAGGGAGAAAAGAAGAAAAGGAAGATGGGGGGGGGGAAGGAAAGAAAAGAAAAGAAAAAAAGACATTGGCTCCTGTAACCCAGGCTGGGCTTCACTTTACTATGTAGGTAAGAGTGACTTTTACCTTGAACTAAACACCTTTGCCTCCAAAATGGGGGTGCTGGGATTAAAGATGTGTGCTAAGTATCCAACCCAGGGGTTCATTCATGCTACCATATAGGTATTTAACCCCAATCTAAACTTTCCTTCCTGTGTGTATGGATTCCTTCACATTGTCCTCTCACCTACTGCACACACACGTGCACACACACACACACACACACACACACACACACACTCACAGAGGCACACACACAGGCACACACAAGTATACACACATACAAGTATACACACATACAAGTATACACATGCACAAGTATACACATACCCAGGCACACACAAGTACACACACACACACATACAGAGGCACACATACCGAGTCACACACACAGGCACACACAAGTATACACATACACACCACATACACAGAGGCACACACAAATATACACACATACAAGTATACACACACAAGTATACACATACCCAGACACACACAAGTATATACACATACATACAGAGGCACACACATAGGCACATACAAGTATATACACACACAGGCACACACAAGTACACACATACACATACACACACCAAACAAACTGGAGGGAAGTGTATTGATGACATTCTGTTCTATTTGTCTCTGGATTCCTTTTCAAGGTTATCGATGGGGCTCAGTGGGGAAAATGCTTGCTACTCAAGCAATGAGGATCTGAGTTCGGATCTCAACATCCGAGTAAAAACTGAACTTGGAGGGATGTATCTATAATTTCAGCCCTGGGTGGGGTGGGGATGGAGCTTGTGGGGATTGACAGATCTCCAGCCAGTAAGTCTAGTCAAAACTGTGAGTTCCATTCAATCAGAGACCTGTCTCAAAAAGTAAGGTGGATAACAATAGACCTTGTTGCTACTGAATATTCCTCTATGGACTAGAGGACCATAACTGACATGGGTCTGAAATGTGCATGCCCACAAGAGTGAGCGCACAGACCACACACAGAAATTAGAGTCACGCTGGGGGTCTTGACACACACACTTTTAGTTCCAACACCTAGGACGCAGAGGCAGGCTGATCCTTGAGTTCAAGACCAGCTTGGTCTACATAGTGAGTTCCAGGGCAGCCAGAGCTCTGTTATCAAATTCTGTCCAAAAAACCAAACCAAACAAAAAACCAAAAAAAAAAAAAAAAAAACCAGGAAAATATTTGAGTCCCCTCTAGTTTCCAGGTGGCTTTGCCATAAATACCCCCAGCAGGGAATAGGATTGGGAGGAAGAGAGACTAGGGAATTCCTTCCTGTCAGTCACTACGGATTATACAGCCCCCTGCCAAGAGAACTCTATAGAGTCTCTCTTCCTTCGGGTGAAGCCCCTGGTCTCCTCCTCTTCTTACTCAGACCTATCAATGACAGCCAGTCGGATCTTCCAGTTTGCCCCCCCGGGGAGCCCTGGAACCTTCCCTTTTGTAAATAAGCCTTCTTTATAACCATCCTATCTTAAGCGTTTTATTATTTTTTGGCGTACTGACTAGTCCAACACTAGTTCACAGATTTAGAACAAAACAAACCCTGCGTCTGTGTGTCAATGCACATTCTCCTACCTTAACAGCCATCTGCTGTCAGGTGACAGCCTGACTCCTCATTTTGGAATGTACAGCAAAGAAAGCCAATGGTCTCCATTCATGGCCTCTGGGTATTTTCAGGGCTCTGTGTGGAGACGTGGACGGTGTCTGCTGAGGGAAAGAGCCTCCCAGGAGGCTGTGTTGTTATCTCTTGATTTTGGTCATACTGAGAACGTCATATTTACTAGGTAAGTGTTCTACTATATAACCCACCATTTTTGTACTTAATAAATTGTGTGTGTGTCTGTCTGTAAAATTGTACAACACCCTGGAGGAAGCTCTATGCCTGACTGACCTGGAACTCAAGAGTCCCCCTATCTCTGCCTTCCCGTTGCTGAGATTAAAGGTGTGCACCATCATGCTCAGTCTGTGCTTTTAATTTTTAAGACAAGATCTCACTTAATAAGCTCCCCAAACTGGCATTGAACTTCTGATCCTCCTGCCTCAGCAGCTAAGGACACCTGCTTTGTGATGGATTTTGTTTTGGATTTTGGTGGTGGTGATCAACCCAGGCCATGTCAGACAAGTGTCTTACAATCAAGTCACATCCCCAGCCCACAGTCAATATCATTTATTTATTTTTAAGATTTATTTAGCCGGGCAGTGGTGGCACACTCCTTTAATCCCAGCACTTGGGAGGTAGAGGCAGGCGGATTTCTGAGTTCAAGGCCAACTTGGTCTACAGAGTGAGTTCCAGGACAGCCAGGGCTATACAGAGAAACCCTGTCTTGAAAGAAAAGATTTTTATTGTATGTGTATGAATATTTGCCCGAATGTATGTAACTGTGCCATGTGTGTGCCTGGTGCCCTAGAAGGTCAGGAGATATCCTCAGTTCCCCCAGAATGGGAGTTACGAGGCAGTTGTGAGCCACTCCAGAACGGTCTTGCCTGCCCACATTTTGATTTATTTGACTGGTCTCAGCTCAGTGCTTGCTGATGCCCTTCCGTTTGCTCTTTTCACCTGAGATGTTTAGGTAACAATGTATCCTCATAGGCGGAACAGAGTAGGGCATCGCTTCCCTATATCAGCCAGTGTGAGCAGCTTTTGACTGTGAGGGTGAGTTTACCCTGTTTACATTTGCTGTATAACTGACACATTAACCTTAGTTGTCATCTTATCTTCTGCTCTGCCTCCTGTTACAATGCTACCACTTGGTTTTCACACGCCTGGTTTTTGTTTACCGTGGTGATAAGCATGTATGTGCGCATGCTTATATTTTGTTCAGTGATTTGGAGGCTTAGACTCTTCCCCTTCCCCCACCCTGTGATTGTTTTTATGTAGCTATTTCTGCTAAGAAACGAATGAAGAGCTCAATTCTCCAAGTTTAACGTAGTTTTGTCTTCTCCGTGTCTCTTCCTCAACAGGAAAAATTGTAATAACCTCTCCTTGAGGCCAAATATCCAGAGTGATCCAGATACTGAAGCCGAGGATCAGGAAAGAGGATCAATACTCACCAGCACTTGTTACTCCATCACCATGAGATGGATCCCAGGACCCATGCAATAAGCCAGGCATCTCACACTCCCGACACCCCAGCCTCAAGATGGACAGAGACAGGAATGCTAGTAACTCTCTAGCTTCCAGACTAGCCTAGAAAGTGTGAGCCTTAGCTTCAAGGAGAGGCCCTACCCCAAAGAAATAGATGGAGACAGATAGAGATCACCCAACACTTTATTGTGGTGAGCACAGGTGAGTTCCTTCATACCCATTTTCATGTACTCAGAGACACATATGTGCACATAAATAACTGATAAACACATAAACAGCGCACATAAGAATTCAGTGTTTAAAGAACATCTTAAACAGTGAAAACAAATACCCTTAATGGAATATCTATATCAATACCCCTCCCCCACTTGTCCTCAGATCTCAGGGAACAGTGCATAAGTGGGGGTAGGTCAGGACCCAGATGCCAGAGGACATAGAAAGTTGTTTGATGCTCTCTTGGGATTAGCCGTTACACAGAACTCAAGCAGCTGTACTTACTTGTACCGGATCAGGCCAGTTGAAAACCCCAGGGAGGGGCTTAGACAGCTCTGTTCCTATCTGAGCAGCTTTTACCGGTTGATAGCTGCAGGAGAGGAAGAATCAGTTTTCTTAGAGGTGTGGCCGCTGGTAGACTGCTGGTAATCCAGGGGAGGCCTCACACCTATTTGCATACTGGCAGAACTAACTGGATTCAGCCGGTTTTTTGTTTGTTTGTTTGTTTTTAAGAATATCTTGAACTGGGAACGTATGCTGTCAGTAGTGGGACTAGGGAGAGTTGGAAAGGGGAGTAGTAGATGGATATAATAAAAATAAATTGTATACCTGTATCGAATTTTCAAATAGTAAATGAAAATATCACACACACACACACACACACACTAAAAGCAAAGGTCTCATTGAGATGGCTCCAAGTGTAAAAACACTTGGTACAAAGACGGAGAGCCTGAGTTCAAGTTGTAGGTACCATGAGGTAGGAGAGAACCAGCTTCCAAAAGCTGTCCTGTGACCTCCACTCGGGTGTCCAATGGCACATGCGTATCACCTTTCCCCCACCCCCACAGACACACACATAAAATAATTAATGCAAATAAATAAAAACAAAAAAAAATGCAAAGGGAAAGGTAAACAAGAGAAAGATGATAGTAAAATTAACAATTAGGAAGAAAAAATACAGTAGGAATTCTATGTCATCTCCCTGCCTAAATCACTAAGTTCAAGATGGCTAGAAAGGCCAACTTTCTGTGGTGACCTTCTGACTTGAATTCCAACTCCCAGAGCCAAATAGAACTCTGAGTTCCAAGCCTGTCCGCTGACATGGACCAGTTATGAACCAGTTATGGCTACATAGTGAGACCCTGTCTTAAAACAAAACATAGCTAAAGAAGTAACATTTTTTATTTTTGTTTTTCATTGTTACTTTGTTTTGTTTTCAGAGATAGAGTTTCTCTATGTAGCCCTGGCTGTCCTGGAACTAGCTCTGTAGACCAGGATGGCCTTAAACTCAGAGGTCCACCTGTCTCTGACTCCTAGATGCTTGTGCCACCACCATCCGGCTATCAACCTTTTATATATATGTATCAACATAAAACCATAAAGAGAAAATGAATTTATACTATAATGGAGAACAGAGCCCTCACAACTCAGGCTCTCTAAGGTAAATATATGTACCTTAGCTGTATATGGTATTACATCCCTGTAGTCCCAGCACTTGAGAGGTGGAGGCAGGAAGATCAGGAGTTCATGGTCGTCCCCAGGTGTATATCCAGTTTGAAGTCAGTTTGAGCTACCAGAGTTAAAACAAAAAGTAAAATCAAATTGCCAACCCCCTTGTGTTTCCAGCAGGTGAACGTGGCCGGTGATCCAGGGAGGATCTTGGAAACAGCCAACTGGAGATATTTGCTTGTGAGTGAAACTGGTGAATTTTGGGGGAAGGCAATTTGGTAGTATACATAGAAAAATCTTTGACCCAGAAAAATACAGAAACCAATTGGTAAGGTTCTGTTTTGTTTGTGAGGCAGGATTTTCTGTAGTCCAGATATATGTGCTATCCTCTGAAGACTAGGCTGGCCTTGAACTCACAGATATCCAAATGCCTCTGCTTCTCAAGTGCTGGAATTAAAGATGTGTGCCACCACCACCTGGCTAGGAGCTTTTTATTTTTTAATTCTTCAAGACTGTGTTTCTCGCCAGGCGGTGGTGGCACACGCCTTTAATCCCAGCACTTGGGAGGCAGAGGCAGGTGGATTTCTGAGTTCGAGGCCAGCCTGGTCTACAGAGTGAGTTCCAGGACAGCCAGGGCTACACAGAGAAACCCTGTCTCGAAAAACCAAAAAAAAAAAAAAAAAAGACTGTGTTTCTCTGTGTACCCCTTGCTGTCCTAGAACTCTGTTTGTAAACCAGACTGGTCTTGAACTCACGGTTCTGTCTGCCTCCCGAGTGTTGGGATTAAAGGCACACGCCACTGCCCGGGAGTTTTTAACTCACAAGATGTACACACAAAGCCTTCCCTTTTTTTTTCGAGACAGGGTTTCTCTGTGTAGCCCTGGCTGTCCTGGAACTCACTCTGTAGACCAGGCTGTGCTGGGATTAAAGGTGTGCGCCACTACTGCCCGGCTAAGTCTTCCCACTTTTGAAACTGGGCTAGAGCTTGCACGAATCCCAGCACTTGAAGGCAGAGGCAGGTGGATCTCCAAGTTCCAGTCCAGCCTGGTGTACAGAGCGAGTTCCAGGACAGCCAGGGCTACACAGAGAAAGCCTGTCTTGAAAACCTAATGAATAAATAAGAGATAGATGAAAAAAAGAAAGAAAGAAAGAAAGAAAAGAAAAGAAAAGAAGAGCACTGGCCTATAGCCAGGAAAGCGAGACATGACTGGGCTGCATAGTGAAACCCTGTCTTAAAATAAAACAGCCTTTTTTCTTTTCTCTAACCTCAAACTTGCTATGCAGCTGAGGTTGACCCGGAACACCTGATCGCCCTGGTTCCACCTCCTGAGTGCTGAGATCCAGGCCTGTAGCTCTGACACTCACCTAAGCCTTCCGCTTACTCTGATAGCCAGCCTCCCTAATACATTTTTTTCTTTCTCTGCCTTAACTCAGAGGGTCTTAAAGTTTGCAGGCAACAGGTCATGTAGAGTACTTGATATCAGAAGCTGCCGGGGCCTGCCCAGGGTTACCAACTTAGCCAGTCTAGGAGAGTCTACGAATCAATCACCCTTCGCCAAGTTTTCAGAGGACACTAAGGGGCTGAGTGTTCAGGCCCAGTCTCCAGTGGCTCTGCCTTAGGCTGCTGAGAGTCCTAGGAGGGGGAGGGATGGGGGGGGCGGGGCGGGGGAAGGGGTTTCCTTTTAAGTAAAGGAGACAAAAGAGCTGGTCAGAATTTGCTCCAGGAATGATGAGGTCACTGGGCTGAGTCTCCAGAAGAGAATGTTTGAGACTCTTAAGGAGATAGGACTGTGCCCCCCCCCAGTTCCTTCCACACCCAATTGTGATCAGAAGCACTAGGATCCCCCCCCCCCAGCTACTTCTCTCAGCAAAGTACACCCACCCACAGGTGAGAATCTTTGCCATGAACAGAGCTTGGGCTGTCATAGATCCCAGATTCTGCTCCTGCAGGGACAACATCTTACATTTTATCTAGGCCTTCACTAACCCGTTAAGCTCAGCGGCCTCCCGTCAGCTCTGACTTCTTACCTGTAAAGTCCATAACAGTAAGAGTTGCTGGAGCTCCTTAGCCAGCTCCCCCAGCTTGTAGTGGCTGCTGTTCCTAGGGGTTATTTCACCCTAAATGCCTCTCAGTGCATTCAAAAGAATATTACTTAAAGTCAGGCAGGGGTGGTGCACACCTTTAATCCCAGCGCTTGGAGACAGAACCCGGAGTTTGAAGCCAGCCTGGTCTACAGATCGAGTTCCAGGATAGCTAGGATTACACTGAAAAACCCTGCCTGCCCCACCAATACAAACCCTCAAAACTTGTAATAATTTTAATTTGTCTAAATAAATGGATGGGTGGGTGGTCCTTAGTACTTGCAGGTCTCCACATATTTAGACATTTCCTGAGGATTGAGGATATGTGGGTGTTTTTGCCTGAGTGTGTGTGTGTGTGTGTGTGTGTGTCTCTCTGTGCGCGCCATAGATGAGTGCTCCACACCCGACTCTGCCTGCCTTGGAACAGATACTTCATTCCCCACCAACAGGAAGAGTTCAGATGAGATCCCTGAGGGAGATGTTTCCCATCACCAGCAACATCTGGGCAACATCTGGTGAGCCATCCCGGGACAGGGAGATGCTTTCCTGCAGAAATACATCACTTATTTGATTATATTTTTTCCCTTTAATCTCCTTCTCCTCCTGCTGGCCAGACTCCCTCACCCGTCAGGTTCCCCGCTCTAAGCCCCCAGTACAGTCCTTGCCAACTCTCTCTGCCCTGGTTTTCGGCCTTGTCTGGTTTCCTGGATACGGAGCCTAGCAGGATGCAAACCTAGGTAGCTCCAGAGAACCTCATTAACTCTAGAGTCCAGCCCTGCCCAGTTCCCTCACCAGCATCTTGCAGAGTCGGAGGCAAGGAATGTTGCAGCCGGCTGGGCTCGCTGGTCCAATGCTTCCATTTTATGCGCTGGAAGCAGGAGCTGGGAAAATTGTGCTTGTAGACTTCATCAAAGCCCTCTTTCTGGGCTGGAGAGGTCGCTCAGTCTGTAGAGTGCTTGCCCAACATTCGCAAAGCCCTGGGTTCTCTCCGCAGCACTATATGAAACCCGCACTATGGTAGCTGCCTGCAGTTCCAGCACTCAGGAGGTGGAGGCAGAGGCCCAGGAAACCCAAAGCCATCCTCAGCTGCACAGTGAACTGAAGGCCAGTCTGGGGTACCTGAGACCAGGTCTCCAAAACAAAAACCCCTCTGCTGGTGACTGAGGAAGACTGCTGGTGCCAAGATTGTTGGGTCTCCAAGAAGTTCAAACCTGCAGGCACTGGTGATGGGGAAATGTGGTGGCCTGGAGGGACAGCCCTGAAACCTATGTCACCTCTACAGACAGACATGCAATGAATGACACATGACACACAGACTGACTCTGGTGTGTGACGTTCTGCTGCTGCTGTTGTTGTTGTTGTTATTGGTTTGCTTTTTGGCTTTGTTTGTTTTGAGACATGTAGGTCTGGCTTTCGTGGAAGTCACTAAATAGACCTGGCTGAGCTCAAACTCACAGAGATCCCCCTGCCTCTGCCTCTTGAGTGCGGGGATTAAAAGTGTGCAACATCATGCCTGGCCATGTTTTGTTTTGGAATTTCTCTGCGTAGCCCTGGCTGTCCTGGAACTTGCTCTGTAGACCAGGCTGGCCCTGAACTCAGATTCCCCAGCCTCTGCCTCCTGAATGCTGGAGTTAAAGGCGTGCGCCACCACTGATCTGCCATGGTTTGTTCTCAAAATAGGGCTTTCCACATGCCGGGGAAGTGCCCTAACTTTGAGCTACAGACATCTTCAGCCAGCCCTCTAGACTATTTCCTGAGCAGACTCAGTCACTCGGTAGCTTCAGTGTACCGAAGCTGTGTGTCCAGGGTCTCGTCTGGCCCCCAGACCCCAGATTACCACAAATAAAGGGCAGGCTGGCCCCCGCACCCCTACTCCGCTTGTCCTCTGTACATGTACATCCAGGAAGGAAGACTGAAGAAAGGACCCGCCACCCTCCGCACCCTCGGTGCCATTTAGGCAGGACAGAAGGTCACCTCCCTACTGCACCCGGGGGAGGGGAGAATGGAATCCTGAGGGTTGGACTAGCCACTGACAGCATTCATCTAGGACAGTCAGAAGAACCCAGAATGCAGCGGGAGCGGGGCTGAGAGGGGGAGGGTCGAGCTTCCACGAAGGCTTCCAGGAGGAGGAGGCAGTACTTGCTGAGCCATCCTCGGAGTTGTTGGGATTCCCTCAGGTGAGCAGAGAGAGGGTGAAACGTTCCAGGCAGTGCAGTCAGAACGGGAGAGAAAAGAGCTCTAGGTACTGGCTCGACCTGGCCCTGCCGTGGGCTGACGAGGACTCGGGTGGGCTCGAGAGAGATGTTGACTGCCAGAACACACTTTCCTCTGCCTAGTAGTACAGGGAGTTGGCTGCGAGCCTAGGGAAGGTCTTGGCGGGAGCAGAGAAGGCGGCAGGCCGCTGTAAGTAGCCAGGGTCCGGCCTAGGAGAAACCAGATTCTTTTTTTTTCTTTTTTTAAGACGGGATGGGGGTGGGGAAGCTGGCTCCGGCGACCTCTACTTTAGGTATTGTTCGGGAGTAAGGGCTCTGGCCGGAGGGCAGAGGTGAAGGCCAGGCCCTGGGATGACCTTTCCTTCTCTCGTCATCCCTGGCTGGTCTCCAGTCTGGGCTAACTTTCTGCGGGATCTGGGAAAGAGAGGTCGGTAGGGTGAGGGCCGGGGAAGGGTCCTCCGATTGGATTGATAATAAACCGTCCTAGGCGGGTGGAGGCAGGGGGAGGAGCTTCCATAGCTCGCAGCCTCAGTCTACCCAGTCTGCAGCTCGGGACTGCTCGGCGTGATGAGGCGGGCAGCTCTAGGACCCGGCTCGGCCCGAAGCTCGGCTCGGCGATCGGAGGAGCCGAGCGTGGAGCAGCGGCGCCGCGGCCGGGTCAGAGTCCGCGGGGAGGCTCGAGGCGGGGGAGGGGGCGGCGCCTCCGGGGCGGGGCCGCGGGCTGCGGGCTGCGGGGCGGCCTGGCGGGAGGCCCGGCGTGCGTCAGCGCCGTGAGCCCCGGAGTTTTCCACTGACGAGGAGGGCGGAGCTGCGGGCGGGGCCGGGGCTGAGCCAGTCTCTCCCGCCGCCGCCGGACGCGCAGACCTGGGCCGGCTGCACCGACGGCCGCCCGGCCGAGCGCACTGCGGGTCGCTGTGCGCGCTGCGACCCGGGGCCGGGACACGAGTGGCCGTGGTGTCCTGGGCGAGCGCGGCTAGCTTAGGTGAGTGCCGGGGATCCTGAACGCGGCCGGATGGGAATTGGGGCAGGGGGCGTCTCGGGTGAGTGGCACTGTCACTTCCCCGCTGATCTCCCTTGGGTCCTCCGGAGGGGACGTTGGAATCCGGCCTCTCAGCCGGGTTAGAGATCGCGCGCTCGGGGTGGGAGCCTACGACAGCGAGGTGTGTGTGTGTGTGTGTGGGGGGACCAAGGCTTCCCCTCCCCCGCCTCGCTGTGGTTACCCCGAGATGTCCAGGCGCCCCAAAACCAGGCGCAGGTGTCAGAGGGACGCGGCGCGCGTGCCCGCGGGTGAGTTTCCTTTTGACCTAGTTGCCTGAGAACTTTTCAGAAGTTACTCGCGTGGCCAGGGCAGGTGACATTGGTCGTCTTCCTCCTCGGGCTCCCCAGGGGGAAGGTGCCGGAGCTGCGGCGTGTGCCGGGCGCCCCCGGCAGGCGGGGGTCTGGGAGGGTGTGGAAGGATGAGTGAGGAATGAGTGAGGCTTGGTGAGTCACGGACCCCGGGAGAGGGGGGGAGGAGGATTGTGTCGTATGTTCACCTGTCACCGTCACACGCAGAGGCCACTGTTATGAGTCACGGGGCGCAGCTATACCGGCCACCCGCGGGCACACTTAGGTTCTCTCTCACGCACCTGTACTCCCTCTTCTGCACGTTTTTCCTCTCCTTCCTCAGTTTCCCCTTCCCGGAGGTCCTTTCGCCTTCAGCAACGGCCGCGTACTTAGTCACTCGGGTTGCCGGTACAGTCACTCCCAGATAGCGCACCTTCTTGACAACAGAGAATCCCTCCCAGTTCTCTAACTGCCCACCCAACACCTCTGGATCGAAGTCTCAGCCTTTTGCAGAGAGTAAGTCAATACTCCCTGCCCCCAAATTTTTGACAGTCCCGCCCACATCTCTTCGGCTGTCACCAAATCCACCCCCTTTTCTCCTCTGCGCTTGTCCTGTCAGTTCACCTGGCCCTGCCCCTTGTGTCCTACGGGTCACACCCTCTCTCACCCAGGCGCTGAGCCATCTTTCAACCATGCAAATCTAGAATTGTCAGTCCCTACTTACACCCTTGGGTGGCTTCCTGTGCCCTCGGGCTAACACAGGTCCTCTTAACTGCATCGCCACCAGAAGGCGCACCGGCTGCCTTGCTCCAGCACCTGGACCATGCTGTGACCCCTATCTGGAACTCTGCCAAAGTCCCTCCTTCAGAGGAGCCTGCCTTGTCCTCAGTGGTACCTTTCTTTCCTATCTCCTGTATAACTCCAACTTGAGAGGTGTTGACTGTGGGTCTTTTTCCTGTGTTTCCATAGTCCTTGGAATCTTTTGGAAGCTTAGCCAGGATGTGATTGATGAATGAATGAATGAATAAATGTGAAAAACTGGCTTAAGGCAGAGGAAGGGGTAACTGTCAAATGCAGTTTTCCCTGGGTAGAACCAAGTATTTCATATAGCCAGCGAACATTTGGCATTTACCCAGGGCAGGGCCCTGGAGGCGGAATCGAAGGAACTGTCCCCTCCCCCATCACTTTCTGAAGCACGGGTGGGGGAGGGGCGCATCAATGCTTCCTGTCTGCTGTCTCTTGAGCTGCCCAGCACTTTGTTTCTGTGAGGTCCAGAACTGCTTGGAGGTGATTTTCTGCATCCCAGGAAGCCCTTCAGGAGGGTCTGGGGTCCTGTGACCCTAGGTGTTGGAGGTGGGGGCATGACTGATCAAGACCTGGGGTTCTGAGGTCAAAGGACACATTCTTCAGATTCCTGGAAGGGGGATCGAGACAGCTAGGGGGCTGGGGGCTGGAGCACGCTGGCGGACTGAGGCTTCCCATAGCTGCCCCTTGGTGCCTGGGTGGAAGAGCCTTCACTGGTTCAGTGTACTATGTCGCTGTGGTCACTAGACAGGGGTGACATTCCGTTCTCTGGGCTGTCAGCGCCTGTGTGTGGTGGCAGGAAGGGGGCGGCCCCAGATTTTCAAGCTGCTACCATCCCGGAAGGAGCCCTGTTCTCTTTGATTCCGGGGCCTGCCTCTGGGGCTCCTCAGGGGGTGTGGTGTTTCTGTCTGAGCCAGCTCCTGGGAATGGCTTTTCCTTCCTCCAGGACCCTAGTGCAGGACTGTGTTCACCCTGGGAACAGGATCTTGATCCCGGAGTTGCTGCTGCAGCCCTTCCCCCATGCCCTGACTCACTGTCTGACACTGATCTTGGGCTCTTCAGCTATCTTTCATGCCGTTTTCTGACTTGGCCTCCTCTTCTCTGCTGCGCAGTCTTTCTGTCTCTGCCTTCTTTCAGCCTCTGGATCCCAGGTGGCACTCTTCCCTCCCTCGCTCCCTCCCTCCCTCCCTCCCTCCCTCTCCTCAGGCCCAGCCAGGGCTCCAGCACTCACGCCTCAAGCCGCCTGGCCTTTCCAGAACTCTCCCTGCAGCTTTGAATGTTAGCACTCTTCAGCCTTAGTCCTTATCTTGGGTACACTTGACTGTGGATCTCTAGCCAATCCACACCTTCCTCCCTGACATCTGTTTACTCTTGGGGAACCTGGAGCCTCTGAGATGCCACCTCACACTTGCACCCGAGTGAGCGTCCCTCCCCTGTCCTCAAAGCCACCTTTGAACACTGTACTTGCTCAGCCAGCTCTGAGCCTGGCTGGGGGATGGGCATGTATCTCCTCCTTAGATTAGCTTTCAAGGGCAGGAGAACGGGCACACTAAGACCCCTGGGTTAAAGCACTGTCTGTGTGACTGTCCTGCTCACTCTTGTGGGCCTGTCAGCCAGGCAGAAGTAGCCTGAAGCCAAGCCTTATGTCACTTACACTGTGGTCACTTACAGCTCTTAAAGAGTTGAACTCAGAGTTTCGTGTGTGCCAGACAGCTAGCTGACCTATGTCCCTGGCACATATGGAGGCAAATGTCTGTCATCCTAGCACGTGGGAGGTGGACCCTGGAGGGTCAAGATTGAGGCCATCAAGGGCTACACAGACCCTCTCTCAATCAAGATCTATTTCCTAAAGCACTTGCCCACAAGGTCATGGCACCAGAGATTAATCTTTGACTGGGGACTATTTTTGTTGGAAAGTGTTCTGTCCATAGCAATACCCCAAAAAGGCAGAAGTGGGGGGTGGGACTTTTGAGGTCCTTTTGGAAGGGAAGGTTTTTCTCTGTAAATTAGGTTGACTTAAACTCCAGGCAATTCTTGTGCCTCGTTTGAGATTGGATAAATGTGATCTATGATACTCAGCTCAGCAATGTCTTCTGGGGGTTGCTGGAGAGATGGCTCAATGGTTAAGAGCACTGACTGCTCTTCCAGAGGTCCTGAGTTCAATTCCTGGCAACCACAGGGTGGCTTACAACCATCTGTAATGGGATCTGATGCCCTCTTCTGGTGTGTCTGAAGAGAGCAATGGTGTACTTATATACATAAAATAAATTTTTCTTTAAAAAAAACAAAGAAAGAAAGAAATGACTTCTGGAAGGGTGTAAGGCTGGGTGGGCTGTTCCAGTCTGTGGGGAAGCCAGGGAGGGTAGCAGGGACATGGCCTTGTGGGAAACTGCAAACAATGGTGCTCAGCATGGCGGCTGGAGGTGGTGTTTTCTTTCTGTCATTTGGTTGTGGGGTATAGGGGTGGCTCAGAAGAGACTAGGTGGTAGCAAGTGGGGGCAGAGACACAGAACAGGTGATAAGCTTGGTGTGTGCACTGAGAAGCCACCTCAGGGCTTTGCAGGAGCACTTCAGGGAGCTCCACCATCAGGTGACCTACATAGAATGCCTACAGTATAGGGATGTCACTCCTGCAGTGGAGGAATTGCTAAGCATTTAACACCCTGCAAACCTACCCAGACCGACCTCTAACCATCATCCTACTCCCTCCCCCCACCCCCAGGAAGTCCTCTCACAACTGTCCCTAGGTCACACACACCCCTCCTGGAAGGCTGTCCTGTCCTCTAGCCTGGCTGTGGAGAGGGCGGGTACAGTGCCCTCTGATTGGTTCCCCCCTTTGTCAATCTCCGTTTGCATTTTCTGGCGCGTTCACTCCCTTGTCTGCTCCGCTCCTGAGTCCTAGGGCTTACTATTTTTTTGCACACTCACTGGGCACACGATTCACTGACAGAACTTGACATGTGTTGATTCCTGTATGTCTCCCGGCCCTGTGAGGTTCTAATGTGTATTTATTTCCTTTGACACGTGCTCTCCCATAGCTGAAGCTGATCTTGAATTCTATTCTCCTGTACCTCCCTAGTGCTAGAATAGATACCAGGTGTGCACCGCCCTGTCTGGCCTTCCGGGGCCTTCAGACAATTGGAGACAGTGAACCAGGCAATAGCCAAGGCAAGGTCCAATCAGGCAGCTGATTTCGGCCCCTAGGATACCTCCCAAGTCTGTGCCTAGGCTGTAGGTGAACTTCCAGGACTGAGGCTGCCTGGGTGTGGGTGCGAGAATAGGGGAGGGCAAAGCTGCTGTGGGCTGCAGGTTTCTGGCTTGAGCAACTGGGTGGGTGGCAGCAGTTACTAAGACAGGGAACACAGGAAGAGGAACAGATGGCATAGGGGGAGAAGAGAGAGGTTCAATTTGGGGCCTGTGGAACTGTGTATTTCCAGGAGAAGTGGGTCCTCGGTTTTGGGGTCTCAGATTTGTGCCTTTTGTCTCATTGAAAGCAACTGGAATTAGAGAGGGGGGTGGATTTTTCCTCCCTTCTACCCCCATGCATTAGGCTGTGGTGGTCACAGGATGTTTAGGGGCTGTGAACCTGTGTGTATGAGTGTATCTGTGGTAAGGGTGCGTGTGCACGTGTGTGTGTGTGTGTGTGTGTGTGTGTGTGTGTGTGTGGTGTGGTGCCTGGCTCACGACCAAACACCCTCATCTCCTGGGAGAGTCTACAGGTTAACTGGGCTGTTGGTGTTTGTGGTTTGACTCTGGGAAGCCGGGTAACTTAGCCTGAGAAACTGCCCCGGAAACACCTGCATGTCCTTCTTCCTCGGGCCTGGGTGAGGGCCTGGCCTGGTAGTAAGATTTCCTTGAGCCTCTCCCATGCCTGTCTGGAGGAGATGGCTGTCACTCCCTGGAGTACTTTTATCCAGCGAGTTGACAGCTGGTGCCCTCGAATGTCGGGACCTGCTGGAAGGTTTAAGCTAGGAGAAGGGACCACAGGATGGATACCTCAGTGGAGGAGACCCAGACAGCTTTCTGCTTAGTTTTCCTGCCTCTTTCACTTCCTGTGATGGTGGTGGGGGAGGAGTCGCCAGCTGTGGGCATTCAACCCCGAAATGAGTGAGTACCGCAGACTCAAGCCAGCCTCACAGCAGGTAGCTGCACTCAGCTACCTCCGAGGGTCCCCCAAGTCCTGGAAGGACTGTTACTTGTTCCAGCACTGGGGGGTTGGGGAAGGAGCTTTAACCCCTCCAGCCTGACTGGTGAGTGATTACATCCTACCGGGGTCCAGAGAAGTCCCAGAGCGAGGGAAACATAGGATAGCAGCTTTCCTAGTCAGTTTCACTCTTAGAGGTTTTGTTTTAAGGAGGATTAACCATAGGGGTTAGATATTGAAGGTGAATTTAAGATCAAAGTGAAGTCTCCTGCCACAGTCCAGCCTAGAGCAGGGGACTTTTCTCCTGTGGCAAGGGGGTTTCTGAGGGAAAGTCTAAGCTTCATCCCAGGGAGGGGAGGGGCTCGGGAAAGTCCTTCTGCTGGGAATCCAGCCAACATCAAAACCAGTGCCTGTTCTCAGAGCTCCTGGTCAGCCTGGCTCAGGAGTGCGGACCTGAAGCTGTCAGTGGGCAAGGCGGTGGACCTGTGTGGTCGGGAGAGGAGTGCTGTCCTTAGAGGGGGGCTCTGGAGATTGCAGAAAGCCCTGCACAGGCAAGTGCACAAAGACCAGAGTGCCTGTGAGTGAGCCAGCCTCCAGGATTCCTGTGAAGATAAGCCAGGCCAGGAGTTCTGTCAGTCCATCTGTTGGTCTGTCTGCCTGCTGGTGTGTGTGTGTGTGTGTGGTGTAGATATGTGCATGTGTGTAGGTGTATGCATGTGTGAATGTGTAGGAGGCAATGGGGAAGGTACCTGGCTATTTTCCAGAGAAGGCTTGTTATCAGGGGCCAGGTCTTAGGAGGCCAAAGTCTCCTGGATTTGGATTTGCATGTTAGACTCACTTGAGGAAGGAGGTTCTGTGTTGTTTGGGGCTGGGGACCCTACTGCAGACAGTACCATGAACCCGCAGCTTCTAACTGGGCTGGAGGGCTCAGAGTCTGGGAGATACCGTGGGAGGTAAGTTGGGGATGGGGAAAACATGGCTAGGTTGGGAGCCTACCACTTAACAGTTCCGTTCTCTTCATCCCAGACCTCTGTCCTCAGCTGCTGGAACCCCCTACATCCCACCATGACTGGGCAACTGAAGAGGAAGTTTGACCAGCTAGAAGAGGACGACTCCAGCTCCTCCTCCTTGTCCTCTGCCCGGCTATTTCTCGCCTCTTCTACCTCCCCTGCCTGGAACTCTGATGAGGAGGGACCGGGTGGCCGGGCACCCCAGCCTGATCAGGACTCCTGTGGCCTCCAGAGTTTCACTCGTGAGTCTCCCGTTCCGGTGTCCCCAGCCCTCCCCCTTCTTCCTTCCCTAAAACAGATTGGCCTTTTCGGCCTCGGTAGCCCCTCAGGGTGCCTCCTTCTGTGAAGTCTTATGACTGCTCCACTCTGCACCTTGACTTCCTGTTGACCGTGGGAGTTGTGATGTTGGAGCCGTTGCTCCCCGAGTGGCTGTGGCTCTGGGGCCTTTGGGGGTGTGTGTGTGTGACTCTGTTTCCCCAGCACACCCTGTCCCTTCCAGGAAGGCCGCTGGGGTGCATCCCTCTCCTCACACACCCGCACGGGGCCTGCTAAACCACTTCCCTCTCCCTTGCTTTTTAGCTTTTTTCTGAATGTCCCCAAAAAGGGTTTTTCCTGAATAGTTTTCTTTTCTTCCTTTTTTTTTTTTTTTTGAGAACAGACTCTCGCATAATCCAGGTTGTCTTCCAACTGTGTGGCATCTGCCACCCGAGTATAGGGATTATGGATGCACTCCACCTTGGCTGACTTCCTGGCTCGCACTCTCTCTCTCTCTCTCTCAAGATTTATTTATTTTATATATGTGAATACACTGTAGTTGTCTTCAGACACAGCAGAAGAGGGCATCAGATTCCATTACAGATGGTTGTGAGCCACCATGTGGTTGCTGGGAATTGAACTCAGGACCTCTGGAAAAGCAGTCGGTGCTCTTGACCTATGAGCCATCTCCCCATCCCCCCTGGTTATCTTTCAAGCTTGTATAATTTTGATTTCAAACTGAAAGATGGTCCTTTAAAAAGAAAAAGATTTCTTTTGATTTTTGAGATTATAATTACATCATTTCCCCTATCCTTCCCTCCTCTAAATCTTTCCATGTATCCACCCTTACCCTCTCTCAAATCCATGGTCTCTTTTTTATTAATTTTTGTTACATAAGTCTATACAAATATTCCTAAATATATAACTCCAACCTGCTTTGTCTTTATAATGTAAAGACAGTCTTTGATTTTCAACATGTTCGTTCTACTTCAAGAACCATTTTAGTGTTCCCCTATAAGGGAAGGTTTTTTTTCTTTTATTTTTGGTTTTTCGAGACAGACTTTCTCTGTGTAGCCCTGGCTGTCCAGGAACTCACTCTGTAGACCAGGCTGGCCTTGAACGCAGAAATCCGCCTGCCTCCGCCTTCCAAGTGCTGGGATTAAAGGTGTGCGCCACCACTGCCTGGCAAGGGGAATGTTTTTAAACACAGGATTACATCTTAGTATGAAGTTTTGAAACCAAAGCTGTTCTGTTCACTCTTCTATGTCTTGTATGCATACCTGTGTGTTACGTATTTTTTAAAAAAGTATGATTTTTCTGGAATCTAATAAAACCTTTTAGAAAACCTTTTAGAAGGAGTTTTCTCAGGTACTCAAGTACAAATTAATATGTTAACTTGAAGTCATTCGTCATAGTGGCAAACACCTATAATCCCAGAGCTGGAGAGGCAGGAGGGCTAGGGACTCAATGTCTCTTGCTATAGAACCAGTCCTAGCCAGCTTGGGATAAATGATCATGTATGCCTTTAATTCCAGTTCTTGAGAGACAAAGTCTGGTGGATCAAGGCCAACTTGGTCCGTGTATCACGTCCTAGGACAGTCAGTGTTAAGACCCTGTCTCAAGAGATGACTCAGTGGTTAAGAGCACCGACTGCTCTTCCAGAGGTCCTGAGTTCAATTCCCAGCACCCACATGGTGGCTCACAGCCATCTGCAATGGGATCTGATGCCCTTTCCTGGTGTTGTCTGAAGACAGCTATAGTGTACTCGTATACATACAATAAATAAATCTTTTTAAAAAAAAAGGAAAGAAAAGAAAACATAAGCAAGGGCTAGAAAGATGGCACAGTAGTTAAGAGAACGTCACTCTTGCAGAGGACCCTAGTTCTGTCCTTAGCACCACCTGTAGCTCCTAGCACTAAGGATCTGGCACTTTCTGAACTCCAAAGGCACCCACCCCCTGCTGGTATAAACTCACACATGCACTTATTAAAAATAAGTAACTTTGAACTGGGCCATGGTGGCACATGCCTTCAATCCCAGCACTCGGGAGGCTGAGTTCAAGGCCAGCCTGGTCCATAGAGCTAATCCCAGAATAGCCAAGGCTACACAGAGATCCTATTTTGAAAAAAAAAAATCATGTACAAAATAAGTTTGGAAACAAAAACAACCAAAAAACCGTTAATACCAGTGAGGTGGTTTAACAGGTAAAGGTGCCTGCGGCCAAGCCTGATGACAGGGTCCTGAGTTCAAACCCACGAGGCAGGAGAACCAGCTCTTACAACCTGTACTCCATATGTAATCAATAATTGAGGGGAGGGGGGAAGAGACTGAGACTTTTGGGGTATGTTTCAGAAGACTTAAACTATAAAGGAAAGGTCTATAATATAAATATATATATATTTTTTAATTTATGTGTATGAGTATTTTGCCTGTGGGTACATCCATGTACCATATGCACATTATGCCTGAGGAGGCCAGAAGAGGGTGTTAGATTTCCTGAAACTGAGCTCCTTGGCTGTGACTTCTCCAGGGCTTGTAACTGCTGAGTCATTTTTCCAGTTCTTTGATACGTTTAAACATGGGACCATATTGTCTTTATTACATGTAAAGAATAAAAATTACAGAAAACTGTACAAAGGTTTTATAAATAAGTGGTCAGGATGGCAAGATACTTCATCTTTGAATGCAGTTCTCTGGACTGATAAATGACAAAAAGCTGGCTTGGACGGGGTATTGTTCTCCAGATCCAGCCAGGCCTGGCTTTTAAGTTCAGATCCAAGGCGGGTAGAGAAAGCGAATTGGTTGGAATCTTTCTTGAGATTACACCTCATCGAGGAGAACTCAGTGCCCTTTCTTGTTCCTTTCAGCCCCGTCCATCCTGAAGCGGGCTCGTCGGAAGCGTCCGGGTCACGTGGCCTTTGATGGCATCACCGTCTACTATTTCCCACGGTGCCAGGGATTCACCAGTGTGCCCAGCCGTGGTGGCTGTACCCTGGGCATGGCTTCTCGTCACAGCACCTGCCGCCTTTTCTCCTTAGCTGAGTTTACACAGGAGCAGGCCCGGGCTCGGCGTGAGAAGCTCCGTCGCCGTTTAAAGGAGGAGAAGCTGGAGATGCTGAGGTGGAAGGTACGGAGGCCTATGGCACCATCTACACATTACAAGTGCGGAGAAACCGGCCTGTGTTAGCGTCAGGGGAGGTTCAATGGCTGGGGCTATAGCTCAGGCAGGAAGAATGGGAAGGAGGTCCTGGTGTCCATCACCAACACTGCATAAAGCGGGCATCTTGGTGCACCCTTCATCCTGGAACTGGCAGTTCATGCATCTGGTTAGGGAAGGGGCTGTGTCTGAGCTAAGATGATGACAGTAAGAGACCCTTGTGGATGCTGAGGACAGTGTGTTCCCCTCCCCCGTGTACAGTGAGCGCCCCACCCTCTGGGAGAGCTAAATCTCTGTATCGCTCACACCTCTTTTCTGTACTTGTAGCTTTCAGCGGCTGGAGTTCCGGAGACAGGGGCGGGCGTGCCCCTCACAGAGGATGCCATCGATGACGCCTCTGTAGAGGAGGACTTGGCAGTGGCTGTGGCAAGTGGCCGCCTGGAGGAAGCGAATTTCCTACAGCCCCATCCACCCCGGAAGCGACGGGCCCTACTTCGGGCTTCGGGTGTTCGAAGGATTGACCGAGAGGAGAAGCGCGAACTGCAGGTGCTGCGCCAATCCCGGGAGGATTGTGGTTGTCACTGTGATGGCGTCTGTGACCCCGAGACCTGCAGTTGCAGCCTGGCCGGCATTAAGTGTCAGGTGCGTGGTTGGACTGGGTAGGATAAGGGGTGTGCCTATAATCCCAGCACTCAGGCGGGTGTTAAAGACTGGTGGATTTCTGAGTTCCACAACAGCCCGGGCTACACAGGGAAACCCCGTCGGTGGGGAGCTGGGCCTGCTGCCTTCTTGTACCCCAGAAGTCCTCACTTTCGCCCCATCTTTCACTGCAGATGGATCATACGTCCTTCCCCTGTGGTTGCTGCAGCGAGGGCTGTGAGAACCCCAATGGTCGAGTGGAATTCAATCAGACGAGAGTTCAGACCCACTTCCTCCACACGCTCACCCGCCTGCAGATGGAGCAGGGTGCCGAGAACTTGGGGGACCTGGAGTCTCCCGTGGAGACCACGCCCGTTGAACAAACCCTGCTTTCCCCCTTTCCGCCTTCCAAGCCCCCTGTGAGCAGTGAGCCGGGGGACAACAGCTGTGGCAGCGACATGACAGATTCTTCCACGACCTCATCCTCTGGCAGCAGCGAGCCTCCAAACCACCTTGCCCACCCGAGCCTGCCAGGTCCCAGCTTCCGGTCCGGCGTAGATGAAGACAGCCTGGAACAGATCCTGAATTTCAGTGACTCTGACCTCGGTATTGAGGAAGAGGAGGAGGAGGGAAGGGGTGTGGGCAACTTGGATAACCTCAGCTGCTTCCATCTGGCAGACATCTTTGGTACCGGTGACCCTGGCAGCCTGGCCAGCTGGACTCACAGCCAGTCTGGCTCTAGCTTCGCATCGGGCATCCTAGATGAGAATGCCAACCTGGACGCCAGCTGCTTCCTAAACAGCGGACTTGGAGGGTTGAGAGAAGGTAGTCTCCCTGGCAGTTCTGGGTCCCCTGAGGGGGAGGCCGTCCAGAGCAGCTCCGTGGACCTCAGCGTATCCTCCTGTGACTCCTTTGAGCTTCTCCAGGCTCTGCCAGATTATAGTCTGGGACCTCACTATACTTCCCGAAGGGTAGCAGGCAGCCTGGACGGCCTTGAGACCTTCCACCCTTTGCCCAGCTTCTCTCCACCAAGGGATGCCAGCACTTGCTTCCTGGAGTCTCTCATGGGCCTGTCTGAGCCTGTTCCAGATGTCCTGGCACCCCTTCTGGAGAGCCAGTTTGAGGACACTGCCTTGGCACCTTTGATGGAGCCTGTGCCAGTGTAAGGATTAAGGTGCCTTTTTCCTGCCCCGAGACCCTGTTGCTGCTTTTTATGTGATCTTGGGGTTCCCCAAGGTCTATGTATGTAACGGTCTCCCATGGGCTGGTCCTGTCCACGGTGTCATGTGGACATTCTCTATTTTTTACATTAACACTCTGAATTTATTTATTTTTTTATGGTTTTTTTTTTGTTTGTTTCTGAAGTTTGTTGTACTGAAGGGAGGGTGGGGAGGGTACCCCTCTTTCAATGCCTGGTCTGTTTATGTCCAATCAGAGGTCTTCCACCTCCTACTGTATGCCCGAAGGAGGAAGGGGCAGGGCTCTCCTGGAGCCTCCTATCCTCTCTTTCTGTACTGTAAAGATGCTCCTTGGTCCAAAGCCAGCGACAGCTGAGCGCAGGGCCTTACGGCTTCCTGGGACCCATAGGGGCTAGGTCTTCTGGACTGTGAAGATGTAATTTATTTCTGTAATTTATTTGGGGACTGAGACAGCAGTAATTGAACCTCTCTGGTGGGTGGGCAGTGGTGGGGCCGAGTCTTCAGTGTACCCTGCCAGTCTGCGCTTTGGTGTGGTGTGTGGGTTCGAGCTTATGTCCTCCTATATCAAACAGCGACCTGGCTCGGCTGAGCGGACAGAGGCTATGCTTGACCAGTGGTGACCAAAACCCCCTCTGCCCCCTGCCCAGACACTCTGTTTGCCCTCTGTCCAATTCCCTCTCCCCAAGGCTATGGGTTACAAAGCCCCTCTGTAGAATTTGAGCCAGAGGCCCCAAGAGGGGCATCAGGCTTGCCTAGCACACCCCAGATCACTGTCTCAGGCCTTTCTGGGCACTGAATCCATCCTGGCCCACCACACACCCCCAGGCCAGTTGGCAAGGGGTGGCTCCCGAGGGTTCTTATGCCCTTCATTAGCTGATGTTGGATTTTATATGCATTTTTATATTGTCTCTAAGTGTCAGAACTATAATTTATTCATTTCTCTCTGTGTGTGTGTGTGTGTGTGTGTGCGCGCGCGCGCGCTCTGGGCCTGCCTCCTAGCCCAGGAGGCCTTGCCCGCCTGTGTGCTTGTGGGAACACATTGTACCTGAGTTGACAGGTACCAATAAAGACTCTCTATTTTTAAGTGTGGTCTCCTTAGTGGGGTGGGGAGCGTGGTGTACCCCCAGGAAGCACGTGGGGTGGGACACTGCAGTGCAGCCAGCTGAGAGGTTGGCTGGGCAAGTGGAACAGTTTTCCCCTCTGGATTAACCCGTTCCTCCATGATGCCGTCTGGAGTTGTGAGGAGGCAGAGCTGTCTGCTTGGGCTGAGTGAGGGTGCCCTCCTCTGTATACATACACCCTGGTCAGGGTCCAGGGAAGGGCAGCCTAGTGGAGGCCTGGCCTGGTGATAGGCTGCTTAGGCAGCTGTAGTCCCTGGGGACTTGAGCCCCGGAAGTGTCTCTACTAGCCAGACCTGCCAGACCTGTCCTGAGGCAGCCATAATAGGGCTTAGGTCAGGGGTGCAAAACAGGCTGCAGCACCCCGTTCTGCACCCCGTCTGGAGCCTGACTGCTAGTGATTTTTGCACAGGCCCTCCAGAAAACGACCACAGGAGAGCGCCTTCCTATGCTATAGCCCCTCTGCTGTGTTCTATCCAGAAGGAGGGACTCAGTCTCAGCTCTCGCTGCCTAATGAGGTGATCTGATATGGAGATTGCCCTCCTACAGCCTGGGTTTCTCCAATCCCATGCAAGTGATTACTGCTCCTCTCAGACTGACTTGGTGAATGCGCATGTAGCACCGCGAGTGCCTGGGTCAGGGTCATGATTCTGTTTTTATTTTTGTGACCTTCCTCTTTTACGTGATCTCGCGGCAACATGTGGCCACCAGAGGGCCAAGGGCTTAGAGTGCTGCCTGTAGTGGGGTCATGTGTACCTGTGACTGGCTTAGCTTACTTATTTGGACCTCTCAGGAATGAGTGCCCTGGAACATCCTGCTGTCTTGTCTCCTCTCTCTGGGAGACGCTTGGGCAGAGATGGAGCTGGGGTGCAGCATCTGTTTTTCTTACAAAGGTTCTGAGAGGTTTCTCTGGTACTTCTGTGTACCTGGTGGGAGACTGATCACCCCTACAGATTCTCCCACAGACTCAGTTCCCTGATCAGACCGAGGCCTTCCCAGCTCCCATCCAGGGCTATCGGGTCAGGTCCTGGGCAGTCTTGTCTGTGGAGGTCAAGCAGAGAGGCAGATAAAACATGATCAACATGCAATCTCTTTACAGCAAAGCTCTCCCAGAACAGACCTCTCTCCTAAACCTGTCTCAATAAAACGATTGTAAGACACACCATGGGAAAAGGAACCTGGGGGAAGTGTTTTAGATCTGTGCATATGACATCAGCAGCAGTATTACAGAAAGGAGGACAGGTCGGGGGCTGGAGTTCCAGCGGGGCAACATCCAAGCCCTTGGTTCTAGCCCCAGCCACAGAAGAAAAACTTAGCAGTCCTCCAGGCAACTCAACTTCTAAAACTCTTGCAGGGTAGCTGAGGGTGATCTTGAACGCCTGACCCTCTTGCCTCTTATTTCCCAAGTGCTGAGATTATAGCAAGTTATCCCAATACACACACACACACACACATTCTTTTTTTTTCTTTTGGTTTTTTGAGACAGGGTTTCTCTGTGTAGTCTTGGCTGTCCTGGAACTCACTTTGTAGACCAGGCTGGCCTCGAACTCAGAAATCCGCCTGCCTCTGCCTCCCAAGTGCTGGGATTAAAGGCGTGCGCCACCACCGCCCGGCTACACACATTCTTTTTGAGACAAGATCTCATGCAGCCCAAGCTATGCTTGCTTTGTCGTGGAGGGTGACCTTAAGCTCCTGATCCTCCTGCCTCCGCTCCCTAAGTGCTGGGACGGTGAGCCATTGATTGCACCAGGATGGCTTCATGAAAACTACATCTACATTCTACTCGCACTAAGTTGCTTGATTTGAGGCTGCTTTCATTCTTCGTTAATTTAGTCATGATTACATTTTTATTTTATATATACATGTGAGTTTACACATGCTACAATTCCTGTGCAGCGGTCAGAGGGCGGCTTGCAGGAGATGGTTCTCTCCTATTGTGTGTGACCCAGGGTGTCAAATCAGGTCATCAGAGTTGGGACAGGAACCTTGCTGGGCTATCTCACCCCTCTTCTGTTTTGAGGCTGAATCTGGCTACATAGCCCTGGATGGTCCTGGAACTCACTGTGCAAGCCAGGCTTGCAGCTGCCCTCCCTGTACCCTTCCCCCGCCCCCAAGCGCTGGGATTGTGACTGCAGGATTATACCATGCCTGCCTCTAGTTTTCTTTAAATAGAATGTATCAATAGCCTTAAAAGTGAGAGAGGCTGTTCAACAGCGCCTAAGAATTCCTAAATGTGTTGTGCTAGCTATTATATAAACGTGGATAAGCACAGCGTGGTTCAACTTAAGGGATGAAGAGTATAGCTTGGGGGTACAGAATGTACCCCTCATTTCAATCCCAGGACCATAAATAAAACATTTTCTGGACATTACCGGCAAAACATGATACAACGATTTGGGAAGTAGAGTCTTCTTTTTTTCTTCTCTTTTTTGAGACATGGTCTCATGCACCCCAAGACAACCTCAGACACTAAGTTAGATGACCCTGACCTGATGACTTTACTACCTACACCTCCAACGTTCTGGGTGTGCACCACCAAAGCCAGTTAAAGTGATGCTGGGGGTCAAACCCAGGGCTTCATGCATGCTAGGCATGTGCTCCACCAATGAGCCAACATGCCCTGAAGAGGAGGGCACTGACACCCAGAAAGGGCAAGCACTTGGGAAGAGTACACGGTGAGAACTCAGACCTCCTTCCCCTGAGGCTGGGGTGACCCATAATTCCATCCTGAGAAACAGGGATCCAGTTGAGACGATCACTCGCTACCTGAATGCGGACCACCGTGTTCGCCCCTTAGGTATTAAGTGGGATTCTGGAAGGTGAGCTGGTTGGCCAATATCTTTTACAAAAGCCAAAGTGTGGTTGCGTGTAGGGGGAGGATGGGGCTCAGTGGTAATCTGGTTTGTCTCAAATGGGTGCGATCCAGTTTGGAGTAGGTGGGTAGGAACAGAACATGGGGACAGAGAAGTGCAGTGAATGGGCCTTGAAAATCTGCCGCCCTCTTGCACCAGGCCTTAGCTCCGGGCCCTGGTGTGGCTGGTCTGAGCCCACTGCCAGGCAGACCTGCGGGCACCACGGCAGGGAGGGGCAGTGCTTCTCTAGCTCCGAGATGCTGGAGACAAGACTGGGGTGCAGGTACACCTCGAAGTAGCTATAGGGTCTAGCCATCACTGTGCTGGGGGGTGTGTGTGTTTCTGTTCCACATCTTCAAGAGTCTGGAACAAATGTGGGGTCCATGAGAAAGGCCCAGGAAACCCCTGCACAGGCTCGGCCAGCTGTCTTCCTTCCCCAGCAAGATTACCTCTTAGGCCTTAGAAACACAAAGCTTCCCCACGAGGCGCAAATCCAAATAAAGCACAGACGATACAGAAATGGGGGGGTGGGGATATGCATTTCTCACTTGTTTCTCCACGGCCTCACGTCCTGCTCTCCCCCAACCCCCCGAGTTGTCTATAGACCGATGCTTCTCCCGGCCCAAGCCCCTTCTGGTCACAGCTAGGGTCTCAAGGACCCTTGGGCTTTCTCCAAAATCTCCTCCCTGATCTTGGGGTAGTTGGGGTGCTCCGTCAGGACCTGGTTCAGAGAAAGATCGGAGGTGTGGGATCAGGCAGGGGGCCCACCAGGGCACCTTCCCTGCCTGTGTTGGTGACTTACATTGTGACAGACTTCAATGGCATCTATGAATTTCTTGTCTTTCAGGTAGTTGAAAGCCAGTTTGAAACCTGTCCAGGAGTAGGAGGACACTCTGGTGACTGGGGAGTCCCCCCTCACTCCCTCACCACCTCACTCCCCCACATCTTTCCCCCCATCCCCCCTCCCTGAACTGCCAGGATGCGGGGGACTTGGGTTCTAGGATTACCCTGCGTACCTCGGCCTGTGCCTTACCAATGGCGGGGTTGGCCTGATGACTGTACTTCCAGGCCAGCTCATAGTTGGTCGCTGCATCCTTGTATGACTGCTCTTTCTCCATGATGAAGCCCATGTACTCATAGGCCCTGCAGCAAGACTGCGGGGAAAGCCAGTTAGCACCTCTGCCCAGCGGCAGCCTCTGTGGTCCTCGGGGTGGGGACGGGGGGGGGGGGGGGACGGGGACTGGATGGCGGTGAGCAGCAGTAACCCAGGGTGCATAGGGACCCCCGAAAGCAGGTCTTCAGCCATTTGAAGGGTTAACTGTTCAAATAAAGCCCCTCTGCCAACAATCCCATCCCTGAAGCTAATCCTTACATATGGCTCAAGCTCACCGACCAGACCAACCTCCCTTACCTCTCTCGGGCATTCTGTTTTCTTGTCTTCCTGGCTATGCCTGACCCTCATAAACTTGGCCCTTCCTTGGCCCGTGGCTCCGGGTCCCCGCCCCTCCGGCTCTACCTCTCCCCATGCTCAGCCCTCCCTATTCTCCCAGGCCAGTCATCTTTGCCTTGTTATACTGCAGGCAGCGGCGCAGCAGCTCCAAGGCCAGATCGAACTTGCCGCCTTGGCAGTAGATGTCCGCCAACAGAAGCCAGCTCTTTTCCAGGTCTTCGGCCTCGTCCAGCATCCATGGGAATTTGGCCAGGCGCTTCAGCTGCGTTCTGGCCTTGGGGACTTGCTTTAGGAGTATGTAGGCCTGTGCCATGGCCAGCAGCGCAGGGATGCTGTCCTTCTGCACACCCGTGGGAAGCAGACATTGGGGCATTCTGGCAGTCACCCCATCTTGACCCCTGCCCACCGGAACCCGTCCCTAGCCCTCGCACCTCAGCCTGGGCCATCTCGACAAAGGCCCCCAGAGCCACCTCTACATTCGCCTTCTCCCTGGTGGCCAACAGGCAGTGACTCTGCAGCAGCCGTAGCTGGGTCTGCCCGGATTCCGAGTGCGGGTAAAATTCCCGAAGTAGCTTCTCTGCAGTGCGTACCCCGTGCTGCTGAGACTCTCTCCTACTGGCAGAGCTGTGGGCACAGGACTCACGCTGATAGCCTGCTTGGGGGGCATTCACCCGGCCTCCGCCCAACAGCTGAAGCCTTGGTCTGCCCCTCATCCAGCCCTCCCGCCCCGCCCCCTCACCCCGCCCCCTAGTCCTCTTACTTGCTGTCACCCACCAGGCTCTCAAAAGCCTCTCCACCGACAATCTCGTTGTCAGGGTTCAGACAGATCTGTACCATGTAACAGGTGGCAAGCTGGCCCCAAGTGCTGTCCTTTCGGGCTTTGTTCAGAAACCTCAAGGCTTCATTGGGCTGTCCAATGTGCCTGCAGTGACCGGGAGAAATGCCAGGAGGGGAATTGTGAGGCCAGGGGGCATAGACACCAGGTCTGAGGGCTTCTGGTGCTGGAGGCTGCTGTCTCCCTTCTACTGAGCAAAAGACACTAGCTACCTGCTAGGGGGTTCCCTTATTCCACGGCTGCCCCTGTCTCTTCGAGCCTAACTCACCAGCAGTAAATGCCTTGACAGTAGTTAAACCCTGGCTCCAAAGGCACCCGGCTAGACACCTTCTTGGCCAGTTCAAAGAAAGCAGGGGCCTCTTCAAGCTTGCCACTCCGCCTTAGCAGGTCGATCAGTTTATTTAATACCAAAAAGTTGTCTAAAATGAGAGAGCAGAAATCTGCAGCATGTGGTGGCCAATAACTGTATCAGGCTGGTGTGATGGGGCCTGGGGGGCGGGGCTAGACCTTGAGGAGGCCCTAGGAGACACTACTTGTTTAGGCTGAGCACAGATAAGTCTGTATGCAAGTGTGAGTAAATTATATAGTGCTTGAAATAGCTACAGCAGGGGCTGGGGAGATACTTCCATCAGCAAAGTACTTGCCGGACAAACATGAGGACTTGAGTTCAAATTCCCAGTGCCCATCTAAAAAGCAAGGGGTGGATTGGGAGTGTGGCCACGTGTCTCCTGAACCTCAGGCTTTGAAGGGCACAGATAGAAGGGTTTCTGAGGCTTGCTGGCTCCAGGCCAAGTTTGGTTAGAGATCTTTTTTTTTTTTTTTTTTTTTTTTTGGTTTTTCGAGACAGAGTTTCTCTGTGTAGCCCTGGCTGTCCTGGAACTCACTTTGTAGACCAGGCTGGCCTCGAACTCAGAAATCCTCCTGCCTCTGCCTCCCAAGTGCTGGGATTAAAGGCGTGCGCCACCACTGCCCAGCTTTTTTTTTTTAAGATTTATTTATTTATTTAATGTATGTGAGTACACTGCCACTGTCTTCAGACATGCCAGAAGAGGGCATCAGATCCCATTACAGATGGTTGTGAGCCATCATGTGGTTGCTGGGAATTGAACTCAGGGCCCCTGGAAGATCAGTCAATGCTCATAACCGCTGAGCTATCTCTCCAGCTCCTTAGCTAGAGCTCTTGTTCCAAGAGAATGAGGATGTAGGTGGTTCAGCAGGATCACCCAGTGTCGTCCCCTGACCTCTAGGCACACACTCTGCGTCTTCGTGTCTCTCTCTCTCTCTCTCTCTCTCTCTCTCTCTCTCTCTCACACACACACACACACACACACACACACACACACACACACACACACACACACACAGTGACGGCACAGTTATACTTCCTAATCTAGAACTTACACTGTACCTGGCTCTGTGTCCTGCCTGTGACTTAGGTAAACATTCTTTCTGTCCCCATTTGACAGATGAAGACAAAGAACGCGGAGGAGTGAAGTAGTTTTTCAAAGGTCACACACTCAGCCAAGTGACATCAGGATTCAGACCCGGGGTGCCCTGACTCTAAGAGACTATACCTAACCATGGTTGCTGGGCCTGTGGTGACTACTCTGGACTGGCTGGGCCTGTGGCTTGGACTTCAGGGTTGACCCTGGAAGCAGCTGTTTCATTCAGTAGCAAGTAGGGGTGCAGCTACAATCAAGAGAGAACATCTAAGTGTATTTCAAGTGGGTGTGGCCATAGAGGAGACTGTTCAGTCCCAGTGGCTGCAGAGATATGGGGACAGACAGGCTGTCCTGGCTCCAGTGCCAAGTGCCTGGGTCCAGGAACTGGCCCCTTGGACTCAGGAAGGGCTGCCACGCTCTGGGTCTTTATCAGTTTCCTGCCTCTCTGGGAACAATTGGAAAGAAAGGGGCTTCCTCTGAGCAGTCAGGAAGGAGGGGCGAAGGCCCGCCCTTCTCTGGGACAGCGGGGCTGGCTGGGTGGGGAAGCAGTCTGCCCGTCCTAGTCACCTGGAGCTTTCTCCAGCACTTGGCGGTACAGATTGATGGCGGTTTCGTAGTTTTGTTTTCTAAACATCAGGTCAGCCAGCATCTATCAGAAGACACACGAGCTGTGTATTGCTGACAGCGGCATGCACTGGGGGCTGGCAGAGAGGAAAGGCAGAAAAGACTCCCCCGGGAGGTAGCTTCCCTGGTCCAGAGAGCCGGTGGGACCCCGGACACCCTACCCGAAGGTGAAGATCACACGTTATTTTCTGACTCTGCAAGGTGTGAGTCTGGGGTGGCCCTGGAGAAGGTGTGAGTGACAGACAAGGTAGAAGGCCTGACCGGGGATGGTTATTTCACAGGCTTCCAGTCACCCGACCTTCACCTTCACCTCATAGTGGGTGTGGTTTCCCCTGAAGTCCGTTCAATCACGCCCCGCCCCCACAGCCTGGCGCAGAGGTTGCTGCTGCCCCCTGCCGGCCTGTCCATCCCTCCCTATGAAGGGCAGGGCAGGAGGCTGGGGTCTGGTCCCAGGGTCCCCGGGGAGGTGTGCAGCATGGCATCTCCTACCACAGCGGCTCTCTCGTGGGTCTGTTCCATCTCTAAGAGGGAGGCACAGCGCTGTTCACACAGGTCCAGCTGCCCCTGGAGCAGGTAGAGCTGCGCCAGCTCCAGCACCACCTAAGACAAGGCCAGACAGAGCAAACGAGCCAGCGCCACAGGCCCGGAAACCCCTGCCATCACCTTCGACTCCGACTTTCCCCTGGGCCGCCTGGCCTCTCCCTGGCTTCTGAAGCAGGCACCTTGCCTCGGGCAGATGATGGCTCTTTCTCTCTCGTCCCACCAAATTTCCCTGCGTTCTGTGGGTTTTTGCATCCGGATGAGATGAAGCCTGGCTAACCCACTAATCTTATCCTTCCGGCCTCTGCTCCTTACTATGGACTCCGGGGTAGATGGCAGGCAACACGTTACAGTCTCCCAAGAGGGCAATCTGTAGGTAAGACTCATGCCCTGCCCTACTGTCTCCAAGGCCTAGCACAGTACCTGCTACGAACCAGGGATCTGTCAAAGGGTGAACAGTTACCAGCTATTTTTTTTGCACACATTACACATAGGTATATTTTTGAGATTTCACGTATCTCAGGCTGGCCTTCAACTCACTGTGTAGTCAAGGATGACCTCCTGCCTCCACCTTCCAAGTGCAGAGAAGAAAGGTTTAATGTGGTGCTGGGGACTGAACCCAGGGCTTTGTGCACGCTAAGCAATCACTCTTCCACTGCTGGGCTCTTTCTCTGGCGTGAGCTTAGCGTGAGCTGGTTCCTCATCTGGAACCACACCCCTCCAACAACTCTCAGCTGGCTTGCCTGGGCTCCATTCCCACGCAGCCTGGCAGTCACAACTCTTACCATCCCCCCTCACCCCAACAGGCTGGTACCTACAAAGGCCAGGCGAACGTGGCTTTCAGAGGTATCGTCCCTGTTCTTGGGTCCATAAATGATCCAAAGAGGGTCCTCCTAGCCTTCCTCTAAGAACTGTAGTAGTTGAGGACCCAGAGCCACTTCCCACCCCAGAGCCCCCCTCCCCCTTTACACCTGCAGCTCCTCAGAGAAGAAAGGCCTCACTCAGCAAGGACACCCCCAAACTCCTGATCCTGCCTCCACTTTCCAAGGGCTGAGGTAACAGATGTGTACCATCTTACTTGGTTTGTAAGCTACTGGGGACTGAACCCAAGGGCTTTGTGAATGTTAGGCAAGTTCTTTATCCACTGAGCCACATCCCCAGCCCTCATGGTGCTACTCTAAAGCCACACACCTTATTGTCTGTGGGCGAGTAGGCGAGGGCGTCCTTATAGGATTTCACAGCACTGTCGTAATCTTTCTCTGCGAGATGATGCTCTCCCATCTGGATGCAGATGGAGGCTGCCACCTGATTCTGGAGGGGGATCATTTCTGGTTGCTCCAGAGGAACCCGCTTCAGTATCCGGCACTGGAGGTCCAAGGCCTTGGGGAACCGAAGAGGTTAGGTTCAGAAACCCTGAGCCCATGTGCCAGAGTACAGGCAACTCCAGTGGTCCACAGCTGGCAGGGTCAGAAAGGCTGCCTTGAGGAACTCAGGGCCACGCCCTCAGCACGCAGGACGTAGGCTGGCACCGCCCCTGGGGCGGAGCAGAAACTACCGTACTTACTGGCCGCCTCATCAGACCTTGAGGCTGTTCCTAACTTGCTTTGCCGCTTTGCAGGTCAGAGCAACACACAAGAGGTACGCAAAGCAGGCTGGGTCTTTTATTATTGGTGGTGTTTTACTTTTGAGACAGGGTCTCATTATGCATCCCTGACTGATACGTAGACCAGGCTGGCCTCAGACTTACAGAGAGCTGCCTGCTTCTGCCTCTTGAGTGCTGGGATCAAAGATGTGCATCACCACGCCCAGCTCGGGCTAGCTTTTTGTTATTTTGAGACAGGCTGGCCTGGGAACCATTGTATAATCAAGGCTGACTTTGAACCTCTGATCCAGTGCTACCAGGCCCGGTTTATGTGGTACTGGAGACAGAACCAAGGGCTTTGTGTATGATAGCAACATAAACGCTGTCCCTGGGCTGTGCTTCGATGGGTACGTTTGCTCTGTGCCGCTCTCCTTTCTAGAATTTGAAGCACTTCTCATACATATCACACGTGAGTGGATGAGGGGAGGAGCAGGAAAGACAGGCAGGTTTCAGAAGGTGGGTACGGGACTAGCACTGGGCTCCTCGATGATAGAGAGATGAGCGGGGACCAGGTGATAAATAAGAGAAGTCACCTCAAGTGGTGGAACCGGTGGTGTCTCCCTCTAGAGCCACACAATGCATCCTGGGGACAAGTGGGCGCCTGCACTTGTGGGTGGAGGGGCAAGGCAGGAATGGCCAAGGGTGCCTGGATTAGGGATGGCTCGGTGTGGAGAGAGGATGGCTGGTACAGGCAGACGTCAGATCTCAGCTTCCCCTCCCTGACTCATGGTAAGCCCATTATAAGGTGGATACAAGTAATGGATGGGGTGCTGGAGAGATGGCTCAGCGGTTAAGAGCACTGACTGCTCTTCTGAAGGTTCTGAGTTCAAATCCCCGCAACTACATGGTGGCTTACAACCATCTGTAATGAGATCTGACGCTCTCTGCTGGTGTGTCTGAAGACAGCTACAGTGTACTCACATATTATAATAATAATAAGTAGATCTTAAAAAAGAAGTAATGGATGCACTGGTCCTAGTGTGCTGGCTAGCATACTCCTTTAACCCTAGCACTTGGGAGGCAGACAGAAGGTTCTTTGAGTTCCAGCCTAGCTTAGTCTATTTCAGTGGTTCTCAACTTTCCTAACGCTGCGACCCTTTAATATGGTTCCTCATGTTGTGGTGATCCCCAACCACATAATTATTATTATTATTATTATTATTGGTGATGCTTTTTTTAAAGATTTATTTATTTATTTTATGTATATGAGTATGCTGTAGCTGTCATCAGACACACTATAAGAGGGCTTTGGATCCCATTACAGATGGTTGTGAGCCACCATGTGGTTGCTGGGAATTGAACTCAGGACCTCTGGAAGAACAGTCAGTGCTCTTAACCACTGAGCCATCTCTCCAGTCCCCTATAAGATTATTTGTGTTGCTACTTCATAACTGTAATCTTGCTACTGCTATGAACTGTAATGTAAATATTGGTGTTTTCCAATGGTCTTAAGGTGACCCCTGTGAAAGTCCTTCAACTCCCAAAGGGGTTGACACCCAAAGGTTGAGAACTGTTTGGTCTATATAGTAAGTGCTTAGACCATCCAGGGCTACATAGTAAGAGCCTGTCTCAAAAAGTAAAAATTCAAAATTCTTGGGCTGGAGACATGACTCAGCAGTTAAGGGCACATGACGCTCTTGTAGAACACCTGAGTTCTGTTCCCGGCACCCATGTAGGGCAGCTCACAACCACCTATGACTCCAGTTCTAAGGGATCTAATGCCCTGTTCTGGTCTCTGGTGGACATACATATGAGAAGGTAAACATGCATACAGATAAAATAAAAAAATGCATCGGGTGTGCTTAGCCCACTGGGCATCACAGCTCAGCTACGGTTACGCCGTAGAGCATGAGGTGAGCCTGGGAGGGAGCGGCTCACCAGTTGGAAGCTGAAGCTCACTGCTGCCCTAGCCTCTGAGGCAGCGTCGCCGACCTGCGGCCCAGGGAAAGAGAACACTCAGAACTCAAAGTACAGCTCCTGCTGAGTGCACACTGCTTTCACACGTTTAAAAGTTCTAGAACTCTGAGTTAAATCACCGTAAGCCCTCGACGTCTGTACTTGGCTTTGGGCTTAAGTCTTCTTGCCTCTGAGCTTTATCTGTTAGATGGACTGCCACAGTGTTTAGCTCAAAGGACCACTGTGAAATTTTAAAAAGAGAGGAGAGAAGCCAGACACAGATGGTAATGCTTACCCGCGATACCACCTAAGGCTAGCCTGGGCTACATAGTAGTGAACTCAAGACCAGCCTAGTACAGACTAGGACCCTGTCTCAAAAAACTAGCTAGATGAGGGCTGGATAGATGGCTCAGTGGTTAAGAGCACTGGCTGTTCTTCCATGGGTCCCGAGTTTGACTCCCAGCACCCACAAGGCTGCTCACAATATAATGGGGTCTGATGTCTTCTTCCGGTGTGCCCTGGCAGACCGTGGGCCCAGCCCCACCCTTTCCACAGCCCTCAGGAAATAAAGACCTTGGCTGGTACCTGATTCAGCGTTTCCATCACATCTTCCTTCTTGTGGCTCTTGTAAACCTTTGCCAGCAAAAGCAAGCACTTGACCTCATTCATCATGGATGGGATGTCCTTGACCCCTAGAAGGGACCACCAGTCAGTGTAGTCTGGTCCATGGGCTGATGGGGAGGGCTGGGTTCAGGTTCCCAGCTAACGTGGGAGGGCCCCCAGGGGGACAGAGCTAGGAACGAGTTCCAATGCCACCTCACCCGAGTCTCGCTCCAAGGTCTGCTTTAGCACCTTCTCCGCCTTGGGGTATTTCTTCAGCTTCAGGAGCAGCTCCGCCAGCTCGCAGCACAGGAAGTCCTGCCCGCTGATCTTCTGGGCAGCCTCGTAGTAATTAATGGCCTGGGCGCAGACAGGATATATGGGCCTCGGTTTGGCTCTGCATGGGGCTGGCTAATGCCGTGTCCCTTCAGCAGCTACTGCATTAGACTTGTCCCTCAGCACACGGATGCCCAAGATGGATGCCCTGCCCTCGCCGCCCCTCCTCCCCCCATCGGGGCTCAGGCCTCAGTGGAGCAGGCTGGCTAAGCTCACCGCTGGCCACATCCTCAGCAGGTAGCTGGAGTGGAAACACTCTGTCCCTTCCCCAGCACAGCCTCACCTTGGCGTACTGGTGGGTCTTCACGTAGGCTTGTCCAATCCTGCTGACCAAGGAGGCGTCGTGAGGGTTCTTTCTATAGGCCTCGTCATACACCTCCAGAGCCTTCTCAGGCTGGTGGGGAAAGTATAGAAGGGGGTGTCTTCTTCTCCCTCTGCCCCCACTGGAGGAGCGATCCTGGGAGCTAGTTAGCAAGGCTGGGTTCCCCACTGACCTCCTGAATGTTCATGAAGGCGTCACCCAGTAGCAGGCTGCTGTGAGGGCCGGGCAGATGTTCACAAAGCTCCCTGCAGGAGAAATCGACGGCAGCAGCTCTCAGGCCCGGGCCTGCCTAATGCCCACCCGTTCACCATTCTTGAGTCACGAAGATCTCGGGGAACCCTGAGAGCCATCTTAGCCAGACTCTCACCTGCCACCCCAGCCCTCTAGCCCTTCTCCATGAGCAGCTACACTGCTTTCCATGTTTCTCTGGGTTTGGTTGGATTTTGAGACAGGAGCCAAGTGTGGGGTTACAGTCGTGGCCTGCCCCACCTGACTTTATGTCACAGGGCTTTGTGCATGGGATGCAAGCACTCCATAACCAAGCTACATCCCAGACACTCATCCTTTTCCTGAGGCACTGAGATGGGAGCCAGGACACGCCTGGCAAGTGCGCGGCCACAGACCCCCCCCCCACTCCAGCCCCACACTGTTCCCTCGAACGTCCAATCGGACATGCTACGCCGTTGGTCAGTTTCTACTCCCAGTTCTCCAACCTCCAAACTAGTTTTTACCAGAGAAAGAGGCTGAGGAGGCCCCCTGAGGTCACAACACCAACTCCTGGGAGACAGAGGGTTGGGGCTGCCAACTTCTGCTCCTCTCTCCCCTCACCCAGCCCACACTGGTTATAGCCAAGGCCCTGAAGAACTATGGGTCTTCAAGGAAAGGCAGAGTGAGGGGCTAGAGTGTGAATGTGTTCTCGAGATGCCTTTGGCATCTGTGCTGGGATTCAGGCTTAATCCTCCCACCAGAATGAAAGACATGCAGGGCAGAGATGCCAGGGGTGGGGTGGGGGGTGGGGGTGGGGCCACCGGCTGCAGGTGGAGCTTACACGTAGCAGCTGATGTAGAGACGCACATCCTTGCGAGTGTGCAGGTAGATGCTGGCCATCTTCTCCTTGGCTTCTGTGTAGCAGGGTTGCTTGGGCGTGATGCCTCTAAGCATGTTCAGCGCCAGGTCCACGTTGCCCTTGCTCAGAGCCAAGTCCACGTTGGCGACCGTGATGCGCATCTCCTCTGGAGTGCCGCTGAACTCGTTGATGGCATCCTGCATGATCTTGGTGGCCTCATGCTACAACGTGTGGGACGAAACAGACCCTCTCTTTAGTATTAACTATGACAGGAGATTTACACCGCCTTCCCCACCCCTGAGTTCGGCTCAGGGCCTGGCGCTCCTGGGTCAGTATGGCTCTCAACCATCTGCAGAGCAGCTGCGGAGGCAAGGACTAGACTTTAGAACCCATGGATTCTACTCTCCCCATTGTGTCTCCTCGAATGGGGACAGCACATCCGACCCCACCCTTTCCCAGGAGCTTAGCTGGGAGGTCAGTCATGATGACGATGGACACCTGCAATCCTAGCACTTGAGAGGTTGAGGCAGGAGGATCGTGAATTTCATGCCAATCTGGGCTAAACAGAGAGTTGAAAACAAACAAAAAGCCAAGGGTGATGAAGTGACTCAGCAGCTTAAGGTGTCTGCTGCTAAGGCTGGCGATGGATGGGCATTCAATCCCAGGACCTACATGGTGGAAGAGGGAGCCAACCCCCACCGTTTGTCCTCTGATCTCCACTCATGCATGATGTGACAAGCATATAACGACATGTACATGTACACATATGTGCACACACACAGTAATAAACTAATGGTAAATCTTCCAAGTTAAAAAAAATCAAAAACAACAACAGAACAAAAACAAAAACAACAAAAAAGAAAAAGAAAAACAAACAAAAATTGTACAATCAAATACTGCCTAGCTTTTTTTTTAAAGAAATATTTATTTTTATTCCATGTGTATGAGTCTCCTCTCCCTCTCCCTCTCCCTCCCCCACCCCCCGTATATTTGTGTGTATATATACATGCCTTGTGCTTTTAGAGGCCAGAAGAAGGAATTAGACTCTTTGGAACTGGAGTTACAGATAGTTGTGATTCACCATGATGGTGCTGAGAACTGAAACCAGACCCTCTGCAAGAGTAGCCAGTGCTCTTAACCACTGAGTCATCTCTCTCTCTCTCTCTCTCTCTCTCTCTCTCTCTCTCTCTCTATATATATATATATATATATATATATACATGTGTGTATACACAAATATGTACATATGTATATATACATATTTTATTGTGTATATATATTGTATGTATATATGTGTATATATGTGTGTGTATGTATATATATACATATATATATATATTTTTTTTTTTTTTTTTTTTTAAAGACAGTGTCTCATTGCATAGCCCTGGCTGGCCTGAAACTCACTATGTAGACCAAGCTAACCTAAAACTCAAGGCCATCCACCTGCCTCTAACTCTCCAGAACTGGGATCAAAGGCACGTGCCACGATGCTGGCCCCACGCCTTTTCTCAAGGCTCAAACCCGAGTCCTCATGCTTGCACGGGAAGCACTCTGGTAGCTGAGCCACCTTCACGGTGCCTGTATCTTGAAAGAGTGAGCAGTTGTTTTCTTCAGGCTCGTTTCCTGTCTTCATCAGACTCATCACAGGGGAAGGCTGTGGGCCCTGGTCACAGAGATGGCCCAGGACAGACCACATCCTGTGAGTTGGCAAGGCTACTGAGGCCGGGGCATGGTACAGACTCCAGCTCCAATGAGTCCTGCTGTTGCCAAGGCTGGGGGAATCTCTGTGAGTTTGTGGCCAGTTTAGTCTACATGGTGAGTTTCAGGCCAGCCAATCATACATAAGTGAGACCTTGTCTCAACCAAGTCAAACCAAACCAGACCAGACAAGACCAGATCAGACCAGACCAGACCAGACCAAGCCAAACCAAACCAAGTAACATCAGGCACAGTCGGAGCTTGGCCCCGAGGCTGACCTCCTGGGGCCTCTAATGTGCAAGAGGGGAGCAAAGCAAGTCTCTCTTTCTCTTTCCTTCTTTTCTTTGTTGTGTGTCTCTGTGTGTGGTGTGCGTGCACACGCACATGCATGTTCCCACTGAGGGGTGGAGGCGTGAGTGTGCTCACCTTGCTCATTCATAGGTCTGCGTGAGGAGGGAAGAGCCTGACAGAAATGACTCCTTCAGCAGTTCTCCACTCTATTTACTGAGGCAGGTCTCTCACTGAGCCTAAAACTCTCAGCTGAATGGTGGGTTCTGGCAATTTGAACTCTGGTCCTCAGGCCTTCACAGCAAGCTCTTTGTCCACTGAGCCCAATCCCCAGCCCCCAGCACTGGCACTTCTTACCAGTTCCCCGTTCAGTCGGAGGGCTTCCACTAGCTCCAGCAGGATGGATGCCCGCTCGCTGGGACGAACGGAGGGGCTCCGGGACTTCCTGCCCTCCTCTGCCTTCGAGGTGGGCACCTTTATGATCATTTTTAAGGTCTTTATGGCTTCGGCATAGTTGCCAGTCTTATTGAGGGCCCTGGCTTTGATGAAGTGGTAGAGGGGATGGTCTCGGACCTAGGAGAGGCAGAGCGGGGTGGGGTGGGGCGCTAGCTCACCTCTGCTGCTCATACAGCAGCCCCAGGAACTTCTCCAGGGGAGCCGGGGAGCCAGACCTGCCTGCGGGTACGCCTCTATGTGGCTTCCCGTCCCCCCAGGCAACTGTTCAGAAAGGGGTGCCACAGCTGGGCGGGCCACAGAGTGCGGCGAGCTCCCACCTGGAAGTTGTGGCTGACACCCAGCTCTAGGCAGTGGGAGCACAGGGCGAAGTTGCCCTGGGCCAGGTGGATCTGGGACATGAGGAGGTGCGCGTCCACAAAGGTGGGGTCCAGCTCCAGGCAGCGCTGCAGGGTGCTCTGCGCGTTTTCCAGCTCCCCTAAGAACGCGAAACCGGAAGTCTGCATCCAGGGATCTTCAGGAGCCACCCCAGGACCGGACAAGTAGACGGAGGGAGACTGATTTCCCAGGTGCAGCCAATCGGAAGTCTCAGCCTTGGCGTCTTACCCAGTTTTAAAATTTTGTGTGTGTGTGTGTGTGTGTGTGTGTGTGTGTGTGTGTGATTCCTCAGGAGCCATCCACCTCGTGTTGAGACACAGTCTTTCTCAGACCCAGAGCTCACGGAGTAGGCTAGGCTAGCCAACCAGCACGCCCTCGGATCCCACCCTATCTCTGCCTTTCCAGCACTAGTACTACAAGCATGGGGTCAGACTCGGGTCCTCTGTTTGCAAGGAAAGCACTTCACTTCCTCTGCCCTGTTCGAGAGTCTAACCTAAGCGGGGAGGGGTGGTGTGTGCCTTTAATCCCAGCACTCAGGAGGCAGAGGCAGAAGGATCTCTGTGAGTTCATAGGCCAGCCTGGTCTACAGAGGATAGCCAGGGCTACACATAGAAACTCTGTCTCAAAAAAAAAAAAAAGAAAAAAGAAAAAGAAAGAAAGAAAGAAAGAAAAAGAAACAAAGCAAAAGAAAACAACAAAAATGAAAAAAGAAAGGAGGGAAAGTCTAACTTAATATTCACATGACCCTGCAAGGTTGGTATTCTGATTCTTGAATTTTATCTTTATTTTTGGGGGTGTTGGGACTCGAACCCAGGACCTCAAGTGTGCTAAGCAGGCACTGTATCTACTTGGGCCTTGACATACCATCTTTTGCATGTGGGACTTGGGATGTGGTCATGTAGGCCATTCAGCTGGAGGGACAAAGTCTCCATTTACGAAGACCTCTCTTCATGGAGGTCTGAACTCTGACCCTGGGAGACTTGGGGGCCGCTTTGAAGCCAGGCTGCAGCCCCGTTGATATGGGCAGCTGAATGCCAGGCTGCTGTGGGCTAGGAGGTGCACTTCCTCCCTCCATAGCCAGGCCTCGCCACGGCTGCTGCCTGGAGTCCCTCACCTGGAGGCTGGGCTACACCTCTTTTGGGTCTCAAACTCCCTCATCTCTTCTTGTGTGCTGTGGAGAAAGGAAGATGTCGCCGTGGCAACCTAAGCACTTGGGGACTTAGCTTTGGTCCCAAACCTGTCGGTAGCTGCCAGTGCCTCTAGGGCAGTGCAGTCCTTCTGTGGCCTTGAACCCGGGAGACCTTAAAGCTAAGAGTAAACCTGGCCTGGAGACCTTGAGGATGAAGACTTAGGAGGCCTCAGATGGGCAAAGCCATTCAACATAGAGCCGACTGGAGACCAGGGAAGGGCTGCGTGTGCCTCTGTGCAGCCTGCTTCCCTCTTCTCTCTGGTGCCTGGTGGGAGGAGCTGGCAGGTCGGACGGTGGCCTCAGTGATCCTCTGCAAGCCCCACCCTCCAAGGCCTCACCACGACACTCTTCTTACCCAAGTGTCTGCCTTTGCTTCCTCCACAGCAGCGTTCTGTGATGTGTGCATGTATGTAGAATACACATGTATGCAGGTGTGTATGTATGTCACAGATAGGAAAAGTATCCCAGGCTAGGTTATCCCCAGGGGGTAACCCTAGGGCCGAAGCCCCATCAGTGTCTGCTCGGACTCACCTGAGAGGAACTTGACCTGAGCCATCACATACAGCGGCTCCAACATGGCTGGGGCCACCTTCACCACAGGACTCAATATCATGGCGACTTGTTTAAGAAGTGGAGACACGAGCTGGCCGGGTGACCGGGGCTGTGGGAACATGGGGGACAAATGTGTGGTTTGCTTTATTCTCTTTCCTACCTCCTCCTCCTCTTTCTAGAAAACTTTCCCCTGGACAGGGCCTCACATAGCCCGTGACTGCCTTGAACTCCCTATGCAGCCAAGGACAATCTTGAGCTCTCTCTCTCTTTTTTTTAAAGATTTATTTATTTATATATATCGTGTATATGGGCGTTTTGTCTGTACATCTATCTGAACACCAGAAGAGGAAATTGGATCCCATACAGGTATAGACAGTTGTGAGCTGTCATATAAGTGCTGGGAATTGAACCCTTGACCTATGGAAGAGAAGTCAGTGCTCTCAACCACTGAGTCGTCTCTCCAGCGCCAACATTCTTGAACTTCTGATCTTCCTTCCTTCCTTCCTTCCTCCTCCTCCTCCTCCTCCTCCTCCTCCTCAGTGCTAGGACTATAGTTCCTATCAGGATGTAGACAGGTGCACGGCCAGTGGATCCCCCCCCCCCCCAAGCATGGCCCCTGCATCACACCTTGAGAAAGGCCTGGGAGCTCCTGAGAGATGCAAACCTTTGACCTCACCCAGGACATCCAACTCTGTACTAGAGCAGCCTCTGAAGTCATTTGGCTTCAGCTCGGTCCAGTTTGAGAAGCACTGGGGCTGGGGCTGGGGCTGATGCTCAGTGGGAGGGGCACCGAGTTCCATAGCCAGCACCTCGTAGACTGGATGTGGTGGCACACACCTGCAATCCTAGCTTCAGGATGTGCAGGCGGGAGGATCGGGAGTTCGAGGTCATCCCTGGCTATGGAGTTAAACTAGAGACTACTCTTGGCTACAGAAAACCCTGTCTCAAAAACAAATCAACAAACAAACAAACAAACAAACCCCAGGAAAACCTCAGGCCCCTGCTTGCCTACCGCTCAGGTTGGCCGGTGCCTGGCCCAGGGAAAGCCCTCGCCTGCCTCGATCCTTCATGGGAGCGCCTCCCACGCCTGTACTTTAGGCCCCTCCATGAAGATGGGTTCCCCTAACCTGCTTGGGGCAGAAATGCAGATACTCCTTGGCGATGCAGACCAGAAAGAGGGGGTCCAGTTTTTCAAAGTACTCGGGGCTCAGGGCCAGGCCCTGCATGTTGGAGAAATGCAGTTCCACTGCCTCCTTCAGGAGCGCGGCGACCTCTTGCTCTAGCTTTTGCTTCTTAGCGGCTACGAGGGCTTGCAGGAAAACCAGCACCTGTGCGAGAGGCCTGGGCTCAGGGTGAGGCTGGCCCAAGCCGTAAGGTGGGCCACCTTGACCGCCCTCTGCTGGAGAACCCCCTCCCAGCCATCCTTGGCCCATTAGCTCTGACCTCAGACTTCCCAAGGGACTGCTGCACCTCCTTGAGGAACTCCAGCTGGTGAGCGGCCTCCTCCAGCTGGCCCTGTAGGATCTGGCACCAGATGCTCCCTGCGAATGGGTAAGAACGAAGCTGGGCGGGCGAGCGGGCGGGCAGCGGGCGGGCGGGCAGCGGAGCCCGCAGCCCTGCAGAGCCAGGGGCGGAACCGAGGAGGGAGGAGGGACCCCAGGCTGTCGTCCTCACATCTTTACCAACTGAAGGAGCCAGGCATGTGCGGGGCAGGGGAGTGAAGCGGAAAGACGGCAACGATCCCTCATTCATATAACTTTAACAACGGCTCCAGTGATAACCGCCATTAGGAGCTTGGAGTTTAACCTTCAAACATTTTTCTAAGTATTTGTTATTAATGTATGCACAGCTACTCAATGATTGGGGGTTCAGGATGTAGCGCGCACGAAACCCCGGGTTCAACTCTTAGCCTGGGACAAACAGAATTGTGCATGTGTGTGCATGTGCATGAGTGTGTCTGCCACATTGCACTTGTGAGGGTCAGAAGCCAACCAGTGGGAGTCTGTTCTGTCCTTGGTGGGTCCTGGGGGCTGAACTCTGGTCGTCAGGCTTGCAGGAGGCAACTTTACCCACGCAGCCATCTTGCCTTCCCTGCTAAGAATTGATATCCTTCAATATCATAGCCTTCCTTCCAATTCAGACACATTTCAGTCTTTACCAGTCTAATGTGACAGGAGGGACTGGGGGTCGGCTCAGCTGGTAAGAGCGCTGCGGTTCCTGCAGAGGGCCTGAGTCAGGTTCCTAGCACTCACAAAAGAGGACTCACAACTCCACCTCCAGGGGATCTGACATCCTCTTCTGACCTCTGTGGGCACCTCCCACCTCTCTCTCCCACTCAAAGGATGAGTTCTAATCCATATTCTTTTGATTAGTAGGGGGAATGAACATTTTTTTTAGTGATTTTTTTATTTTATTTTAACTTTTTAAAGGTTTATTTATTTAATGTATATGAGTACACTGTCACTGTCTTCAGACACACCAGAAGGGGGCATCCTTTCCCATTACAGATGGTTGTGAGCCACCATGTGGTTGCTGGGAATTGAACTCAGAACTTCTGGAAGAGCAGTCAGTGCTCTTAACTGCTGAGCCGTCTCTCCAGTCAGTTAGTGACTTTTGGGTTAGATTGTGAATTTCCTATTTGTAGCCCTGCCCTGACTTCTGTTTGGGAGGTTTTTTTGTTTTTTGTTTTTTTTATGGTGTTGGAGGCAAACACTCGGCTAGGCTATGTCCACCTGTTTCTTTTTATAAACTAGGGTAATTAACTTATTTTCAATCATTATTATTTTCAAGACAGTGTCTCATGTAAGCCTAGGCTGGCCTCAAACTCTATGGAACTGAGGATGATCTTGAACTCATGATCCTCCTGCCTCTCCTCCCGCCTGCTGGGGTGACAGGTGTGCGCCAATATGCCCAGCTGATGGTGTCCTTCACTTCAATCGTAGGGCAGTCCCTGGCTCTTTGGGGCTTGACTTTGCTCCTCAGAGGCCCCTTGATTTGCATGTCGCACTGGACAACTCCTGCCCTGCACACTGCTTGCAGATCTAGAAGCACAAAGGCTCAGCCTGGGGTAGTCGGTAGAACTTGTAAGCTCAGGCTGGCCCTTCCCCCTGACTTGCCCCTCTTGGTCAGCTGAGATGGGGACTCCAGCAAGTGAAGGACTGGGCTTGTCCTGCATAAGATTTGTGTGAGACACACTTGTGACCAGCTGGCTTCCCTCTGGCTGCCTGCTGGGGCTTCCCCTGAAATGAGGAAGCTGGGAAGGGTTCAGCGCGGTGAGTGAGTGCTTCAGGGGATTGGGCTGTGTGCTGAGTGGTACTGACACTTCCAGGGAAACACTCTCCTCCCTCCAGTTTTCTGTAAGCAGCTCCTTGAAGATTCTAGCAGTCCATTTCCTGATGACTGTCCCACTGTGAGCTTTTGCTCTCTCCCTCTGACACCCTTTGTCTCTACTTTTCCCTGGGACTCTTTGGAAAAAGCTGGGGGTGGGGTGGGGTGAAGAGATGGCTCAGCAGTTAAGAGCGCTGACTGCTCTTCCAGAGGTCCTGAGTTTAATTCCCAGCCACCACATGGTGACTCACAACCTGTAATGGGATCTGATGCCCTCTTCTGGTGTATCTGAAATGGTGTATTCATATACATAAAATAAATAAATGAATCTTAAAAAAAAAAAAGGAAAAAGCTGGTCTGCTCATTTTGTTGTTTTCTGAGACAGGGTCTCTGTGTGGGGAGGATGGCCTTGAACTCAGAATCCTCTGCCCCAGTCTTCAGAGGGCTGGGATGGCGGGCATGGCCCACCATGCCCAGCTTTGGTCTTTAGCTGACTCATCTCTGCCCATGTTGGCTCACAGGTTTCTAGTCATGCTTGGGATTACCATGCATTGACACTGTTTGCCTCTGAGGTTCTTGAAATGTCTGGTCTTCTAAAATCACTTTTCTCTTCTAGCACGCTTGCAATGGAGTCTTTCTTCTTCTATGTTTGTGTCTTTGCTTGCTGGTTTGTTCATTGTGGCCCTGGCTATTCTGGAGTTCTCTATGTAGACCAGGCTGGCTCAAACTCGCAGAGATCTGCCTGTTCCTGCCTCCCGAGGGCTGGGATTAAAGGCATGTGTCAACCACATCCAGTGTGGAGTCATTTTTTAAGAATGCCATTGGGGCTGGCAGAGTGCTCAGCAGATAAAGGTGCTTGCAGCATAATCCTGATGACTTGAGTTTGATTCCCTGGGACTGACATAAAAGTGGAAGAAGAGAATCAAAGATGTCCGCTGGTCTCCATATGTGTGCTACAGCTTGTACAAATGTACAGAGGCAACACACACACACACAAATAAATATCTCAGGGAGGCCCGGGCTTAGAACAAGGGACCTCAATACTCAGCTCCTTGGGGCCAGTCAAGAACAGCTGCTGCAAGCACTGAGTCAGCCTCCTCTGCCCCAAGCAAACCCTGGTGCCTCAGAGAACACATACAGATTAGAGCTGAGCTGTTTAAAAAAAAATGTATAGAAAGGTCAGGGATGCCAGTTGAGGGGAATAAAGGAGAGGGTGATGTCACTTAATTTTAGAGAGTTTCACTATGTATAAAGCCCTCAGTTCAAAATACAGCACCAGTGAGGTGTGGTGGCGCACAACTTTAATCCCAGCATTTAAGAGGCTGAGGCAATTGGATTTCTGAGTTCAAGGCCAGCCTGGTCTACAGAGTGGGTTCCAGGACAGCCAGGGCTACATAGAGAAACCCTGTCACAAAAAACAACCACCACCGAGCACCATACTGACCGGGCTTGGGGGCACACACCTGTGATCCAACCCTTGGAGGTAGAGGCGGGGAGATCAGAAGTTTAGGGTCGGCTTTGGCTACACAGTGAATTCCAGACCAGCCTGGGCTACAGGAGGCCCTGTCTCAAACACTAAAATAAACACAAGAACCCTGGGTGTGTTGGTACATGCCTGTAATCGCAACATTTAGAAGACTGAACCAGTTCAAGGCTAGCCTGGGTGGCATAGTGAGACCCAGTTTCAACAAACAAACAAGAAAAATCCACTGAAAAATGGAACTTCTCCTGTGAATGGGTCAGAGTAAGATTCAATGTTAGGAATAGTCAATATGCACTAATTTAAAAATTAAAAGTGTGTGTGTGTGGGGAGGGGTTGGAGAGATGACTCAACGGCTAAGAGCACTGACTATTCTTCTGAAGGTCCTGAGTTCAAATCCTAGCAACCACATGGTGGCTCACAACCATCTATAATGAGATTTGACGCCCTCTTCTGGAGTGTCTGAAGACAGCTACAGTGTACTCACATACAATAAATAAGTAAATCTTTATAAAAAGAAAAAGAAATGGAACCTTTAAAAAAAATAAAAGTGGAGTCTTTGAAAGGTCATTTGACACTTACGCACAGGACAGAGCAAGTTATCAGGACAGACAGTGAAGAAACCTGCAGAGAGTTCCCCTGGTGGCTTTTCAGCTCCAAGATCTGCAGAGGTCAGGATGCACACACAAAGGCTAAGGCTCTGTCTGTCTGTCTGTCTGTCTGTCTGTCTGTCTGCCTCTCTCTCTCTCTCTCTCTCTCTCTCTCTCTCTCTCTCTCTCTCTCTGTGTGTGTGTGTGTGTGTGTGTGTGTGTGTGTGTGTGTCCTGGGCAGGGGTTGGTGGGGAGGATATCTCCACTTCTGGCCTCTGAGAACTGAGAAGGGGCAGGGTCACCAGAATGAGCATCAGAATCCCAGTGTTCCGGTGAAGAAGGATTCGGGTGCCACAGCTGTGACAGGGGTCAGCGTGGGTGGCATGGTGGTCCCAATGGGTCCTGAACCTTCCATCTGTATTGGGGGGATCATGGGAAGACCCCATGGCACAGTAACCCCCCAACTCACACACAGTCTGGAGAGAAGTGTTCCCGGGCACACACCCTGCTGGGCTATCACCCTGCCCCACCGAGCCCAGCCTTCAGAGACCTGCCAAGGCATCCAGCCTGTTCTCCTCCAGCTTCATGGCCTCCTTGTACCACAGACACGCTTCCTTCACTTGTTGCTGTAGGATGAAGAGGTAGCCCAGCTCTGTGGCCACCAGGGCACAGGAAGGTGTGGTCATGAAGATGCGCTCGAGGAAGCCACTCACAAGCCGATGGACCACCTGGTGCCTCCCACACTGCCAAGAGTGGACATATGGGAACAGAGAGTCTCGTCAGCCCAACCTGCCTGGGTGAAGATACGTCAGAAGTGTGTGTGTGTGTGTGTGTGTGTGTGTGTGTGTGTGTGTGTATTTCAGCACAGTTGGGGAGGTCCCAAAGAGCCCAAGAGTTATCTGAGATAACTGAGGAACCTGGGTGTATCCAGCTAGCTGTTCATGTCCTGAGGAACCTGCCTCTGGTCACAGGCTCTTCTGGACATGCCCTCGGCCGGCCACAGTGACTGATCTTGGTAGTCACCTACAGGTTGTTTTGTTTTTGTGACAGGGTCTCCTGTAGCATGGGCGGGTCTTGAACTTGCTAGGTAGCTGAGGCTGGCTAGCCTCAGCTATTCCATCCTCTTGCCTCTACATCACAGGTGTGGACCACCACTCTCAGCCTCCTGCCAGGAGGTGTCTGCTTGTTTGTTTTTAGTTAAGGCTTGTTGAAAAGCTATTGAGCTTGTTTATGAGAAGTAGCCATGGCGACCCACGTCCCATTGCCACTTGAGGACAAAGCTGAGAAATTCAGACACTTGGACACACACGTAGAGGGCGACAGTCACCCAGTGGCACCTAGCAACCCCTGTCTGGTTCCTGATTCTTTGTTTTTTTCCTGTAAACCTTGCTTGGGAGTGAAGGTTTTACAAAAGACAAACTCTATGGCAACTTGGTCTGTTTGGACCTTTGATGTCAGGGGCTCAGGTGGGCTGTCGGTCAGGTTACTGCCGAGAGGAGGTAGGTCAGGGCTGGCATGGTTCTGCATAGCAGAACAGTCTCTCCCTATTAGGGGCACCACTGTAAAAGCCCTTCAAACCCCAACTCCCTGGTCACTGTGGCGCCTCCTAGTGGCTGCATCATGTCACTGTTTGCAGCCAGAGCAGGGCAGAGGCCACAGGGATGTGCTACCCAGGCAGAAGGTAAGAAGGTACAGACTTGAGCTGGAGTGGAAGGAGAGGGGCTGGGTGCTCGGAGCATAAAGGGAAGCCAAGGTCTTCTCTGGGGGGGGGGTCGGGATAGGTCAGAAACGGGGCACCACCTACTTACCAGCCTGCTGACTGCAAGGATCTTCTTAAGGTGTAGGTTTGGATTGTGGGGCTCTCCAGTCTCTAGCGCCTTGATGAGGTTTCTGACGCGGTCGGCAGCCTGCAGGGACAACAGGCACAGTTTAGCTGGTGGAGTGCTTGCCTAGTGTGCATGAGCTCCACAGACTAAAACCAAGCACCGTGGTGCACGCCTGCAAGCCGGGCACTCAGGCGGCACAGACAAGGGGGAGGGGGATCAAGGTCATCCTTACTAGCAGGAAGTCCCAGGCCCTGCCTGTAAGTGTAACAAAGCAAAACTGAACCTCAAAACACAGAACCAGTGTTGGGTGGGGCTTTTCAATCCTGGCTGTGGATTTTACCCTCTCCTCTCTCCGCTCTGAGGCTCTCCTCAGCTTTGCTGGGCACCCATGACCCGGGCATCAGAACTGTTTCAAAATCCCATGGGTGGGGGCTGAAGAAATGGCTCAGTGGTTAGGAGCACTGACTGCTCTTCCAGAGGTCCTGAGTTCAATTCCCAGCAACTACATGGTGCTGGGACCGTCCATATGGTGTATCTGAAGACAACAACAGTGTATCCACATAAAATAAACAAACAAAAAAAACCCCACGGGTGGAGCTCAGAGGAACATCATTTTCCCCAGGGACCCTTAGCGTGTGAGGCCCTGCCAGGCGGATTCAGGCAGGGGCCATTGCTAGAGGAAGTCTCGTATAGACCACAGTGTCACCCTTAAGCCCCTGTCCTCAGCTCTGTTCTGACGTGTGCTCCCCACGGGCACCTGCCATTCTAGGGGACCCCCCCTTACAGTCCTGTGAGTGATGCTGCCATCCAGACTCCCCAGCACAGCAGAGGAGGGTCAGAGAGTCCGAGCAACTGCTCTGAGGTGACCCAGCCGCCCAGGCAACTGATTGAAGCTTCAGTCATGTGCTAGACTCTCCTGTGCACACCCCGGCTAGGGGCAGCAAGGCTGGAGTTCTCAGATGCAAAGCTTAGTCAAAAGAGAAGCCCAGGGGACAGTGAGAAGGCTAGGTGGGTAGGCCTGACATCTTGAGTTCTAGCCTTGGGATGGGACCTACATGATGGAGGAGAAGGTTGAGCATTCTGCAGTTTGTTCTTCGACCTCTACACATTTGTACTCTCTGTCTCATCTCTTTCTCCTCTCCCCTCATCTCTCTCTGACACACTGACACTCTCTCTCTCTCTTGTCTCACTCTGTCTCTGTCTTTGTCTCTGTCTCTCTCTCTCTCTCTCTCTCACACACACACACACACACACACACACACACACACAGGTCAAGAGAGCAAAAGAGAGGGAGAGAAAGCAGAGGGGAGGAGAGGTGGCCCAGCTGGGTCTGCTCTCCTCAGAGACACAGGATTAGAACTGGGCAGCCAGGCTGGAGCACTTGGGAGGTCCCAGAGCTTGAGGAGGGGGTGAAGACAGGGCATGGGATGCTGACCCTGCCTTATGGTGACCTGTGGACGCCAGGTCTGAGGAGGATCTGGCCAGGAGTGGAAACAGATCTGTGTTCTTGTTTTCTCCAGAGATGATGTCAGGGTCCTTTTCAAGGGTTTCCCCCTGGTACTGGCTATTTCTCTATGTTGCTCCAATTCAGAAGCCCACATCTCAGAGCTCTGCAG